>PVIH01006260.1:0-36157 GCA_004025045.1 Sigmodon hispidus | reverse complement strand
GAATATCAGACTTTCTGGTATACGAGAGTGAACTCTGGAGAGAAACAGTCTCAGAAAGTACTACATGAAGAATGAAAGAAGTTTCTTAATGTACACTAGCCATTCATCTTGTTCCAACTTAAAAAAGAACTTAATCAGAAGATTAAGAAATGGACACACTCTCTCAGGTTGAGTGATGAACATATAGCAGATGACAAATATATCAACTTGCTTGAGCAATTATTTCTTTGTAGCTATTTGATTATAAGTGTTGAAATCCAGTGGTCTGAACTGGAAAGGAAAGGTATTATTGGGACAGAAAGATCACGAGATCTATGAAGTGTAGATGCCAGAGGTTCAGGTTTCATTCATCATCTAAACAAAAATGATTGAGTAGGGCATCATTGTTACAATGTTACTAATGTTACTAATCACCTATAAGCAAAAACAGGATCAATAACCTTATTTCTATATAAACTGTATTATTAGCTATAACTTTCTCTGTGTGTGTGTGTGTACTATATATATGGCATTTGCATTCATGTGTGTATGTGGGTATATATATACCTGTGAATACACACAGAAGTCAGAGAAAGAATTTGGGTCTCTTGCTTTAACTTTTTACATCTTATTCCTTTTAAGACAGAGTCTCTCATTGAGTTTTGGATTACGTTGGCAGCCAGAAAGACGCAGAAATGCTCTTGACCCTACTAGCTAGGATTTGGGAATTATAAGTGTGTATGGCCACACTTTATTTTTTTTTAATTCTGCATGGAACATGGAATCTGGACACAAGTCCTAACACTTGCACAGTGAGTGCCCTTTCCCACTGAGCTGAATATCACCTCCTGCTCAATAAATGTGGCTTCACTACTATACTGAGAAACAAAAGTATAACCTTCATTATCAAAAACAAAACAAAAATCTTACAATGCTGAGAATGCTTTGTATAGAAGTGATTGCTTTCACTATTAGAAGAAATATACATGGAAAAGCAAATTGTAAGTGTGAAGTGCTGACGCACATGAACATGGACACAAAGCTGTTACAGTCTGTAAAATGTCCTACCCTGGCTGGATTCTTGAAACTGGTTCTTAGTGGATAAATGCACTGGGTAGAAAGTTATTAAATATTTCTGAAACTTTCTTCTTCTAAAATAATGTTTGTATAATCACTGCTGATTGTGTCCATCCATGGCTTTGTTTCCTGTACTTCTGATTGCAATTGTTCTTTTAATTAAAATTAAAGAAATACAAATACAGAAAGGAATCAAATGTTCCATCATTATTCTCTCTTTTCGTTTGCAGCATATTTTAGATTTTATTTCTCAAAAGACTTTTATTTAATATCTATATCTAATTTATATGCATATATAGATGGATGATAGATAGACAGACAGATATATAGATAGACAGACAGACAGACAGACAGATAGATAGATAGATAAATGATAGATAAATGAGTAACGCAGTATTATAAAATAACTTGTGGAAGCTCCATTACTACCAGCACACATAATCGGTTCTATATTGACTTCCTTTCTGGAAGAGTATGATTGCATAATTTTAAAACATGCTCAATATCTAATAGAAATATGATTATATAAAAATACAACCAAATAATATATTTGGAAGCATATTTTAGTCGTTATTCATTCAATTATAAGTAATAAATGATAGTAAATAATTATAGACGTGATAGAAAACAATGGAAATATCTTAAGCTTTTAGTTATATTACATGAAACCACTTTTTGTGCACTCTAAAACCTAAAAATACTTTTTCTGAAGACAATTTTTTGCATTCGATATCAGTAATTTGGATTTTAAAAATGAAGACTGACCTTAGCATTAACAAGTCAGGATTAATGTCAATGGAGTTGACAGACTATGAATTCCAGGCCTGACAAAAGGTCAGTTTACTTCTGCTGACAACTCATTTTCCCTAATCAACATCTTAATAACATGTGAATAGATTAAGAGCAGTAAGAAGTCTCAGTTTCTTATTGCTGATTGCTGTGATATTTAAAAGATTCTAATCAATAATTAAGATAATTAAGCCATTCAATGTCAACATTCTAGGCAACATTTGAAACTATTTAAAAAAAAAAACAGAGCTGATATGCACTCATGTGACATTTGGATTATGCTTACAATCTTTGCCTCATACATGAGTAGTTACAAAGAAGATGCAAAGAAATATTTGCAAAATGAACTGAGCCCATTAGAATGTGCAGTAGGACTTAGTAGAATGAACCTCTAAAGTGATTAAAAGATACTGCCAATGTGGCTTCAAACAACTTCAACACTGCCATTTCTGCAAAGTATTTCATTCCTAGTATCTTCTTTAGTATCTTCATAGTTCAGAGAATAGTACACAGCTGACAGAGCACTCAGTGGGCTAGTTGGTCAATCCAAACATGTGGTAAATGTGAAAAGGAGATGTTTGCCTAGGTCGCAAACCAAAGACAAAATTAAGTCGTGAAAGTTTTTTTTTACTAAAATAAAACAAATGTTTTTCTTAGGCACAAATTTAGATGAAATTCCCTCCTTAATTTGCAAACAAAAATAATGCTATTATCTTATAAGTAACAGAACTATATGTGAAATATTGTTTGGTAGTTTATTTAAATCACACTGAAATTTAACCCACCAGTAAAGGCATATAGTATCTAGGCCAAATTAAATGTGAATAGAGTAAGAAATATATTAGTAATTATTCATTATGGATACTTTATGATGTAAGAACCACTGAGACCGTAACAGTTTGAGGTATTTAACATATAAACTATTTGATTATTTAAATGAATGCCAGGAGTGCTGCAACTCTGTCTCCTTACAGCAGTGGACACCACTGTCACGTCTCTTCATAGCATTTAGTGTTGTATATTATATATGCACTGAGAGCTTCGCTCCTGCTCCAATTTTGTAATAATTTTATATTACTAATATATATTATGATAACATAATGATACATAAATATGGGAAAGAGAGAGACTGAGAGAACAAGAAAGAGAGAGAATGAAAGAGGGGCCAAGAGACAGAGGGAGGGAAATAGGATGGGGAGGAGCAGGGAGAAAGAGATGTGTTTGGGTTTTGCTTTTTTTTTTTTCTCTCTTTGGGAACCTGCCACCAGCTCCCAAATAGGCACAGGGAGACTTCTTTTTACTTGTAAATGCTTGCCTTTTTTACTGGAAGGGGGTCTTATTTCTAGCCAGCTTTTCTATCTTCAATCCTTTTCTATCTTTTCTATCCTGTTTCTCTTTAACTATATTTTCCCTCTGGGAATTTTACCTTTCTTTATTCTATATCTTCCTTTCCTTCTTACTCCATAGCTGGCTATGTTTCTGGGTAGCTAACTCCTTGGTCTTCTTCTCTTTTTTCCAATCCTAAATCTTACCCTATTTATTCTCTTTGCTCACCAGACCTGCCTGTTTTTCTCTCCTACCTTGCAATTGACCAGTCAGCTCTTTTTTAGACCAATCAGGTGTTTTAGACAGGCAAAGTAACACAGTTTTACAGATGCACTATAAAGAAATGCAACACATCTTTTCATCCTAACCACATATTTCACAGCATGAAAAATAATAACACATCTTTAAACAATATTTTACAGCAAATAGGGAATGAGAGAGGCATAGCATGTGATAGAAATGTAGTCTAGAATGCAAGGTATGACTTCCCTGCTTATTCTTCAGCTGTTAAAATTATGGATATATGACAAAGTATCTGTAATAATGAAAAATTGTACAATAAGTGAGATTGTATATAAACAGCAAAAAGTTACTTAAAGTGAATTTGAAAGTAAATAAGTATTGTAAAGATATAAGAATACAGAAAAGCAGCAAGGAAAAAGAAAGACACCCCCCTTCTAGTCTTATCTTTGAGCAGGCAGAGTTTGGTTTCTGGGATAGATATGACATCAAAATCAAAGGTAAGAAGAAGTCACTCACTGACATTTTTAGCTTTGATCTATAACTTTTCAGGCAAGATTGGAAAAGTTCATTGTAGACAGAACAGTTTTAAGCTAAATATAAAATATAATGGATTATCTGCAAAGCCTCATCAGCCACCAGGAAGTTCCTATGACTGTAGATGAAGAAAAGCTTCTTCAAACAAGAGAGCCAGATTCCAGTAAGAATCTAGTTATCAGTCAGAGATTTAATTAACAGTGCACACTGGATTGGAGAGATGGTCCCACAACTAAGGGAGGAGGCTATCAAACCTCAAGCCTGGTTTTCATTATTGAAACCTACTTTACACATCTTGCTTAGTATTATAATAAAAACCCGGAGCCAGATATTTGGTAAAAGCTGAAATATCAGAGACGGGACAAACCACAACCAATTCTCACCCAGCCAACTTCTCAGGCAGAACAGGGTAAGTCCTATCTTTACAAGTTCACAGCCTGGCTGATTGCTCAAGAAAGAAATTCGTCTTCTCCTTTTCCTGCCTTATATTTTTACCTGCCCAGCCATAATACTTCCTGGTTCAACTCTCCTACAGCTAGGTGTGAGCTACCACTGCCTGGCTGTTAGGCCTTGAAGTCACAGAGACCCAGACAGATCTCTGCCTCCCAGTGCTGGGATTAAAGTTATGGGTCAGCACTTCCTGACTTTCAGGGCTTGGCTGTAGGTGATTCTGTTTTCTGATATTCCAGACTATTTTAATAAATATACAAAATTGTCCCGCGCCCTGTCTTCGCCTGCGAAGAAGAACGCAGTACGCAGTTTGGATCCTTCTGCAGCAAGTTTATTAGAGCTCTCCAGTTGTTAGAAAATGGGAAGACCCCGACCCCTTGCCAGGAGCCAGCTTTTATACTTTCAAGCCCTCGCCTCTTACGTGTCTCCTTTTGGTTGGTTGCGGACTCTCGCCTGATATGACGCAGGGTCAGAGGGCTTGGCTCACAGAGTGGAAATTTACCGGGGGACATGCGCAGATATGTTGTTTATCGCCTCGGCCGCGCCTTGGTACCGGAAACCGGCGCCATCTTGCCTGCTTGACCGGGCTCCCGGCTCCCTACACAAAATATGAGAAGAGAACCAATCCTGCAAGTTGTTCTCTGGCTTTCACATGTGTTGTGTTCTTCTCTGGCACCTGCATGATGACACACACAAACATACAATGAATGAACATAATATTTGAAGTTTTTTAAGTATATGCATTGTCAGTTATCCTTTTCTGAACTATCAGTGAAAATATAAAGTAAGAGAATGTAAATGTAAAGAGCATAAAATAAAAGTCTTTTTAGACAAGTCTAGGCTAGTCTGAAAGCCATAATGTGTGGAAAATGAGATAGAGGTTCAGAGGGGAGCAAAAGATAAGCAGAAGGTTACTCTCTTAGCACTCTACCCAAAGTTACTCTGGCAGAGTAAAAGGCCAGACAGATAGATAAGGAAAGAAGGTTGTCTTACCTAGTTATTATGGTGATGTGGCTTGGCCACCGGATTAGCATATTAAGGGAGGCCAGATCTGAAGCCTGTTGAGTTTTGACTCCAGCCTCGTGGCTGAAGTGCAAAGGACTCTAGCTAGCCCTCAGAGACTAACACCTGGAACTCTGAGGAGGCTTTGTAGTCGAGACTCCCTCTAACCTGGTCAACTCACGGGACGCTGAAGGAACGTATCTTAGGCCCGGGGATCACAGAGTCTGAGCAAATTGCCACCCGAACTAGCGACCAAGGCCTGACTACTCCCACCCCGGGGGCATTGACAGAAAGTGTGGACATAACGGCGAGGAAAAGGTCGTATGATTATATTAATGTATATTAATGTGTGATCATATTAATGTGTGATTAATGTGTTTGATGTGGATTGTGTATTTTAAATAAGCATTAGTAAAAGGTTATTGAACCGCCATTGAGTGTCTAGGCTTTCCTGTCCGATTCGTCTCCAGCTGACCACTGGGGAAATGCCTGGGATTCTGCTCGTGACAGTTCCGCACAATGATGCTCTCAGACAGTGAGAATTTCATAGATGTGAAACACTTAGAAGATTTACACAAATGGAGGCTTTGTGGATGCATCTGTCTGACTGTCTGTGTGTGTCTTCCCAAGTATGTGTAATTGAGGAAGAGGTAGCTGCCAAGGAGGAAAATATGCAGGTGCCTTCATGCTCTATTTTCCATGGACCTGCCACACTGGATGCATTTCTACAGGGTGTTACTTGAGAAGATATTCTCAATTATTTGTTAAGAGCCTATAAGAACTGGTAGGCTTAGAGGGTAAAAACCCTTTTGTGGCCTAGTTAGGAAACAGGTCTATATTTCACAGAGATTTTTAAAACCTAGTATGACATGAAAAAGTAATTGTTGTGCACAACAGTAATAAAGGATGTTGTGCACAAAGGGTTATAAGACTGACTTTACTACAAAATACTTAATTAAGGATCCACTGGCAATAACATGTAGATGACATTGTTATCTGGTAAACATTAGAAACTCTAGGAAATTTTTTCCAAAAAAGGTAGGATGCATATAATAATGAATTGTCTTTATTGAATATGAAATCTGAAAATATCACAGTCATTAGAATTAAAGAAGACAATGATTACAATATTAGATTCATTGAAAATATATATTGTTTTCAACATTCTAAATTGAAGACTAACAAATAAGACTTATTAGTTATATTTACAATTATGCCAGGAACTTGAGAAAAAGAACATGTATTTTGTTAGGGTTCAACCATTAAGAGTTTTCTCTAGCAATGATTTAGTTTCAGGCTTTTACTTTATGATAAGAGAATATATAAGCACATTATAACTCAATTATAATAAAACCTTACAGCCATATGCAAGCATGCTACCTCAGGAACTGCATTTGCATTTATGCTGAAAGCAATACAGCAGCACATTGTGAATTGATAGCCTGCAGCTTGTCCAAGAGCATCTCAGTAATTCACATAAAGGGAAAAGCAGGAGATTCAAAGCTTATGGCAGAGGTGCCAAGTATGATGGATGGATTAAACAGAATGGTGTAATTTTTCACATTAAAATAATATTGTAAATGTAATGTCATTGACTTCAGAGCTTGTTTTATATTGCAAATGCATATAATCTTACAGACCTACATATATTTCACCATGTAGTATATTTAAGCAGGCTTTACTCAACATATTTTGTACATTTGAAGATTTGTTATGAAACTATATGCCCTGAGCATTGAGTTGATAAATTGTTCTCCAAAATATAATTCTTTTCAGATTTAGATTTTAGTTAAATACACTGTTAACTGACAAACAAAATTTAAATGATAAAATGTTGAGTAAATACATTATTTAACTATATGTACATTATGTACTGTTATATTAGGCTATCCATATCTGACTCTCCACACATTTATCATTTATTGTGCTGAAAATATTCAAAACCCCTTCTTTTTGAATCTGTAACTTTACCCATGATAACTGTAGTGAGCAATAGCAGCCTAGAGCTTTTACCTTTTAAACTTTATCTATTAAACTATTAAACTTTATGCACATTGGCCGGTCTCTTACCTCTTTTCTCCCCAATTTTCCCCAGCCTGTCTCTGTCATTCCTTAAATTTCTATGACATAAAATTTCTTAGCTTTTCTTTATAAAGATGAGAGAATATGTGGTATTTATTAGACCTTGACCTATTTAGCTTAAAAATGACAGTCTCCAGTTCTACCCACATTCTTGCAAATAGTAATTTTATTTCATCCCTTTTATGATTGGATTGACTTTTAATGAGACTCTGTAACCTACTAGGTTGTGGATTTGTTTATTTTTTCATTTTCTGACTGTGTGTATAGGCCTTGGCGATAGACACCATAAAATAAGAACTTTCTTAGAAAAGGAAACAGTTGACAGAAAGAAAAAGGAACTTACACAATTTCAAAAATGTAGATTATATTTTTAATAAATAGTTGACATCCCAAAGAATGAGGAACTTTAAGACCTCAACAATAAAACTACTTGTATAAAGAGTGGTGGACATTAGTCCTGTATGAAGACACACATATGCCCAGTATTCAGGAGAGTAAGGGAAGAGGGGAATGAGATCCAGGCTGGTAACAAAGTAACACACACTCAAACAAGGAAAAGTAAACAAAAGAATAGAGTGGTTTTTGCCATTTGTCTTTTTACAATCTCTCATAAAAACTGACATTAAATCTTAATCTCTCTGATGGTGCCCAGAATCACAATATATGAATTTACCTAGATATATCATTTCTTATCCATCATAGTCTTCAAACTCCTTACAATTTTTTCCAAAAAAAATTTCTGATTGGACAATGTCTGAGTAAAGTCTTGAAGTCAGAGTTTAACACAGACAGCTGTTACTTTGAAGCACATGGTAAGGAAGTTGGTTGGTTCTGTACAGTTTAGCTCTTCTACTTGTGAAAAGTGTATAGTGAGATTTCCTAGATCTACTATATAAATGAGATTAAATTATACAAAGAGTAAGAAATGGGACATGGAAATATTTAATAAACATAGAAACAATAAATACAGCACTTATGAAATATCTGAAAATGATTAGGTAACCAATTTCATATTAAATGATAAAATCAAACAATATCCAATTTTGCATTTTATTATAAAAATTTAATAAACTTGGTAATACTTTAGTTAGGAGAGTGAGAGGGGAGAGTGTATGCCAGCTTGTTAGTTAGCACCTAAAATAACAATGGGACATTGCTCCAGACATTCTAAAAAAAAAAAAAAAAATTAAGAGTACCTCAAACAAATCTGCACTTGTGAGTGTTGTAGAATATGTGTGTACACTTTAAAGATGTGTCTCTGCCTAAATAGCTTTCTGATTTGTTTAATAAAGAGTTGAATGGCCAATAACTAATCAGGAGAAGACAGGTAAGAGTTCCAGGCAGAGAAAGAACTCGAAGAGAAAAAAAAAAAAAAGTTGCCAGCAGATGGGCAGTAGGGAGATGAGGCAAATTTGGTGAAAAAAAAAAGTAGATTAGAAACTGTGGACTAATTTAAATTGTAAAAATTAATTAGAAAAGTCTATGCTAAGGCCAAACTTACATAACTAATAAGTCTCCATTTCATTATTTGCAGGCTGACAGTTTTGAAGATAAGTACTACCACATATAAGTCTGATAAGTATATGATCTGTGCAAATTTCTTGAAAAACACAATTTTCTACAAGACAAAATAGAAGTATATTTTCTGAACAGAACAAATATATAAAAGAAATCACCTCAAGAAGTAATACTATTTAATTATAGAAAGTAGTAGTCCTAGAATTCTGTGGTGTATTCTTACAAATATTTTTTTAAGAGACAGTGTAGCAAAGTCTTTATTAATAAATAAAGCCCTTTCAACTAGGGGATAAGACAAAGTTTTCAATGAATGAGTTGTAAAATCAGTCATAAATTACAAGTATATTGAAATAAAATGACTATTATTGAATATATGTATATATTTGCTTGAGAGAAAGATTTATAAGCAATATAGAAATGAATGTGAACTTGAAATGTTCTCCTTTAATGACTTCACAGAATAATATTTAAGAAAGAAATATTCTAAAATGGTTTTCCTGCACAAACAGTAAACAAATTCTGAAAGCTTTTTATGGGGATAGCATTATCCACTTTCAGACTGTTACTAGCAAAACTAATGTAGAATTGTACAATGGTAATAGTTTCATGAATCTCTGATGAAATATTCACAAATCCTGTGATATAAAAGAGATGACCACAGCAACTGAGCTTCACCTTTAACATAGTGCTTTTTTAACTTCCAAAGATCTCACAGTCATCCATCATAAAATATTCAGCAAAAGAGAAGGTAAGTAAACAATTGATATATCAGAATTCAAGCACAGTTTATGAATATTTACCACAGCTATAGCACTAAATTGGATAGTATATCTTACCATGGTTTTAGAGAAAAACTCCTCATCTTTAGGAGTTCCAAATGAGTAGATTTGTATACCTACCCCAACAGTCCAACAAAAGAAATGATTTTAGAGAAAAACAAAAAGGCTTTATTAAAGTACAAGACAAATGGCTAAACTCCATCTAGTAATCCAAAGTTTGGGTTTGCGTTACTAACATAAAAGAAAAACAAACAGCGAGAGTGAGGGGCAAAGGTTTGCCTAATTAAGCATTCAATGTAATGATGTGATCAGGCTTATCCTTATCTGAATTTGGTTTTACAAGATGGATTAAAGTATTCACTTTAGGGAAAGATAATCCAGAACTCATGAGATAATTATTTTTATCACATGATATTCTCATCATCATCATAGATAATTGTCTTTATTTTATAAGAATAAGTCCTGTAAATCTTGCTGTTGCTTGGGATGAATGGACAAGTGTAGTCTTAATCTCCTTTCACAGAAATGTTTATAATCACTCCTATTCCTGGAGTCCAAGGTGAGTACAGACTGACAAAAGAGGGAAAGAAAAATGAGAAAACATGGCCAGACAGGAACAGAATGGAGTTAGCACAGTGTCTTAGTTAGTAATTCCATTGCAGTGAAGAAACACCATGACCACAGCAACTCTCATAAAGAGAAAACATTTATTTTGCAGGCTTACAGTTTCAATGTTCAGTTCATTATTATCATAGTGGGACATGGTGGCATTCAGGCAGACATGGTGTTCGAAAAGGAGCTGAAAATTCTCCAACTTGTTCTTCAGGCAGCAGCAGGAGACTGTCTCCGTAGGCCTAACTTGAGCATATAAGACTACAAAGCTGGCCTCCATAATGACAAACTTCCTCTGATAAAGCCATACTTCCTAATATTGCGAATCTCTGTTGGGCCAATCATTCAAACATAAGTCTATGGGACCATTTCTTCTTGAACCACCACACATAGGTATTGTTTTCCTCCTTAAAACTAAAAATGTTGTTCAATACTTAGTATACTGTGGAACATTTATATGATAGAATACCCTCAGCAATCATTACAGATAATAAATACAAGATTAATTGTGTAGCTGTGATTAAAATTTAAATACATCTTCTTAACTAAAGAAGCCCAGTCCTCAAAAGCAGCTAATGTGGAGCAATATAAATGAACATGACAGAGCTGGGACTATGCCACAACACACCCACAGCATTTCTTGTGCTAGAGTTTTTTTATTATTAAATTTTTCATACAATATATTTTAATTATGTTTTCCTTCCTCCTATTCCTCCCTGGTTCTTTCAAACCAACATCATATTGTTTGTATCTCCAATGTCTTAGGTGCTCTTCTATTTATTTTGAAGAGATTCCATAACCAAGTCAACTTATACAAGAAAACATTAAATTTAGGCATCCATACTGGATCATAGGCTGATGCCCTGAACATCATAGTGGGAAGCATGGTGGGAGAAAAAAAGAGATGGATAACTTGATAGAACAAGCCACTATGGTGTTGGAAAGAGGCTGGATGCTAGGGAAATGTCCATGAACTCACAGGATATTCATGGTTAGGACTCCAACCAATAGTGGAGGGGGTGCCTAAACAGAACTTCCGCTATAATCAAATGAATGACCACCCTAAGTATCATTATAGAACCTTCATCCAGCAATAAATAAAGGCAGAAACAGAGATCCACAGCTAAGCATCAGGTTGCACTCTAGTCCAGCTAGAGAGAGAGAGGTGAGTGTATATGAGCAAAGGGATCAGGAATATGAGGAGGAGACCTACAACCCTTAACCATGGAGGAAGATTTTATAGCCCCATAGCTCCTGTATCCTTCTTGATAAATCCTGAACTGACCAAAGCTGCCAAATTCTGCTGCCTGCTGGAGCTTATACTGACCATGCTCCTTGACTTAATTTGCAATGTTTTTTAGGGTGAGGAAATCCCCCAGGCCTCTTGTCTCTGCAAGGGTTGCATGATTGGCTTTGTAGTTCCTTAAAGGCACCAGTTTCTTTATTCCATTTAGCATCTGGCTTTTCTATAAATTTCTCATCTCCAGAACACAGGATTTGGCTCTTATATTACATTTTCTTGTGCTCATTTTCTACTCAAGCTGTATTTTTTTTTCATCATTTGCTCTTTTACTTTGTAGAATATCATAATAGTAATCACTAACGTTAATGTAACACAGTCAGCACAGTGGTGATAGTGTTTCCCTGTAAAACCTCTTGAGCTGATTTTCAATAGTCCACATTGATTAGCACTGTTTTGTATGCTCTTACTAAGTTATAAGTTAGTCCATTAAACACCAAATATGTATTTGGTGCCTGGAGAGGCGAGAAGAAGAATAGAATCTTCTGGAACTGAAGTTATGGACTGTTGTGTTGTTTGTTTTGCTTACTTGCTCTCTTCCGGCATATCACTCCACACCAAAGTTTATCACAGAAGGGGAGGCATATTCTTAATCATCAATGTCCAGACTTACTTAGATTGGATTGTTTCTAGCCAACTTTTCTTAACTTAGTTCATATATCTTTTGCCTCTGGGCTTTTGTTTTCTATTTCTGTGTACCTTTCTTTGCTTTTCACTCCAGGGCTTGCCCTAAGCTGGATGGTTGGCCCCTGGAGTCCTCCTTCTCTGGCTACTTCTTTTTCTTCCAATATTTCTCCTATTTAGTCACTCTGCCTGCAAGTTCTGCCTATCTTTTCTCATAACTTGCCATTCAGTTCTTTATTAGACCATTAGGTATTTTAGATAGGCAAAATAACACAGCTTCACATAGCTAAACAAATGCGATACAAATAAAAGCAACACACCTTAAAATATTCTATGACACTACAATATATGTGCTAAAACTCCAAAATCAAACCTGGGTCTTCTGGAAAATCAGCAAGTGCTCTTAACCACTGAGCCATCTCTCCAGCTCCATCACTGGTTTAAATCACAAAGTTATTTCCAAGAGGGAAAAAAATAAAATGATGATGTTTTCATAAAAAATCACTAAGCCATTTATTTTGCATCTATTTATTCATTTACTTATATACACACTTATTAATTTTTAATTTCTCCCACAATCACTTTCTTTTGGCCTTTTGAGACAGGGTTTCTTTGTGTAACCTAGGGTACCCTGAAACCAGCTCTGGAGACCAGAAGATTGGTCTTGACCTCACGGAGATTTCTCAGCCTCTGCCATCTAAGTGCTGGGATTAAAGCTGTGCACCACCACCACTGCTACAGCCACATTTAATTCTGAAGAACTCAAGTATTTTACAAAACCAAAGGTCATGTTAACAAGGAAATTTGAGCAATAAAGAGAACAGCTAGAAAAACTCAGTAGTTAGCTTAGCTGCTAAATACATTCTCCACAGTAATTGCTTATTGTGCCTCAGGAGTCTATTACTAAGTATTGGCATTAATTTTCAAAGTGTAATAGAACAGTTTGAATGGTTTTACTACAGGGCCATATAATAAAAGCACAGAAGATCTGACCAGAAACTTCATGCTATAAGAAGGATGAATAAGCTCTCACTGGATTGTGTATTATTTTTGTCTCTGTCTTTTCTCTCTCTCTCTCTCTCTCTCTGTTTTTGTATGTTTATTTCTCTTTGTATCTGTTCTCTCTCTCTCCCTCCCTCCCTTTCTCTGTCCTTTGTCTCTCTCTCTGAGTTGTGTATGTTGGCCATTGAATCTATAACCTTAGACATACCAAATTCCTCACAAATTTTCTGACTTTGCCTCTCAATCCTAATAGCTTTTTGATGGAGTGTTTATGCAAACTATGCTATCTGAAAATAAAAGAAATGCTCCCCTTTTTTCTAATTTACATGCTGTTTATTTATTCTCTTTCCTATTTGTTTTGTTTTATGTCACAAATGATGTTAGATATGTATGCAAGTGGGCATCTTTGTCTTGTTACATGTCTTGGAGGCAAATCTAGGATTTCCTTCATAGATATAATGGTAATTTTAAGATGACATTTTGAAGCAAATTTTTACATGACTAAAATTTCTAATAATTTTTACTCTAAAGGCATGTTGAATTGGATGTTTTATTAAGATTAAAATTCTGAATTTATTAATAAATATAATTTGGACCATTTTTATTCACTTAGAATGGGTTCCATTTGATCATGGTTATATGAATAGTTTTGATTGTCTGAACATGTTCCCTAGGTATGGTGCTGGAAGATTTTTAATTTTTTTTTTATGTGTTTGGTGAATATGGGTGTTTCTGACCTCATAAGAATGGGAAGGGTAATTTATAGGAATAAGGATTAATTTCTTAAGTACATTTATTTATAGAATACAGTTATGAAGTCAACAACTCATTGATATTTTTAATAAGGTAGTTTAAAAATTATTAAAATAAAAATGTTTTATTTAATTTTTAAATGTTTGATTCATTGATTCAAACTTAGTAGATTATATGTACCTAGAAACTTATCTAAGTTTTTATGTGTTCCTTTTTTGGAGTTTAATAGTTCATACTGTTATGCCCTGGTTGTGAGAACCCCAAAGAGACCCCACAGAGACACAAACTCTCTGAGATGCAACAGTAAGGTTTATTGGAAGCAATATAAGCCTTGTCAAGCACCCAACAGCAGAGGTCAGAGGAGGTTTCTACCCCTTTGCAAACTCAGTTTTTAAAGGTAAAAATTACAAGATTACATTAGTTGAGGATCTCAATACAGTACAATTCTGATTGTCTCAATTTTAGGGACTTTCCAGAGTTCCTCGCTTATCTTATTTTTCAGTTTGTCCAGTTGTTTGTCACACCTTTTTATAGACTATCTTCTGTGCTGGGAAATTTCTGGTTAATCAGTTGCTATCAGATGGCCCTCCAGACATCCTGACTTTGTACTTTTGAGTCCCTGGAACCTACATCAACAGTTCTGAGAATTCAAAACTCAAGCCTGTTTCAAGCTGGGGTTAAGGGTTTGCTTAAATTGGAGGTGCTTTGTTTCTTCAACACTATTTTAGTATGATCTTTTGTCTTCATGCAATATCAAACATAGTGATATTTTTCATTCTTTTTTTTTTTTTTTTTTTTTTTTTTATTTATTTATTTGCCTTGGTGTTTGCCTGGAACTGGAACTACAGACAGTTGTTAGCTGCCATGTGGGTGCTGGGAATCGAACCCGGGTCCTCTGGAAGAGCATACGGTGCTCTTAACCGCTGAGCCATCTCTCCAGCCCCGATATTTTTCATTCTTAAAAAAGAATTCTTACAGTTTCTTTATTCCTTGTTAGTCAAGCTAAATTTATAGGGAATCTTTTCAGAAACATGTACAAAGGATAGTTCACCAAAAAAGAGGAAGTAGAAGATGAAGAAGGAGGAGGAGAAGAAATTTTCTTTTGAATACTACATGGAACTTTCTCCAAAACTGAGTCTCAATAGATACAAGAAAACTAAAATAACACCCAAATTCTATCTGGCTACCACCAATTAAAACTTATTATGAACAACAATAAAAAACAAGACAAAGCCAACAAACTTACAGGCACACAGAGGAAACCCCCCCCACACACACACAAAACAACAACAGCAAAACCAAATCCAAACAACAACAACAAAAACCAAGCCTTCCAGGTGCATTTTTCCTTCCTCCCTCCCTCTATCACTCTTTCAATTACACTGTTCTATGATGCTAGAAAGATAGCTCAGTGCTTAAGATTACATGCTGCCTTTCTAGAGGATCCCAATTCAGCTTTCAGCGTCTATATTTTGTCTGTCATATATTTTGTAACTTCAGTGTCTTCCTCTGACCTTCATATGAACCTACACTCATGAGCATACACTCACACATAAACACACACACATGCATGTATGCATGCACATGGATATATATAATTTTAAAATAATAAAAATACATCTTTAAAAATTAAAATGGATAGTACATTATTTGTAGCCACCCAACTTTGCAGCAATTTATCTTAAGCTATACTCTTATCTATATGTATCTTGGTACACATTAACCAATTTCTTTTGTCCTTTCCATTTATGGAATCACTCCATCCTCTGGTACCCACCATCTTCCTCTCAACTTCTATGTGATAAGTGACTTAAGATTTAAATATGAGTGTGAAAATGGAGTGATATTTTATTTCTTCCTAAATTCACTTAATGTGATTTGCTAATCCCTTCACATTACAAAAATGCGGAGTACTTTTTTTTTTATCTTAAAGGTAATGTTCCACTTTGTACATGTACCATATCGTCACTGTTAGTTAATGGGCATCTAGGTCATCATCATTTCTTTTTAATTTAAATGGTGGTGTAATTCATACATGGTTACACTGTCTTTTCAGTATATTCAGTTTATTTCTTTTAGGTACATACTGAGTGGGATTGCTGGGTCACATGGTGGAACTTTTGCCAGTGTTTTGAAATTTAAGGAACTGTTTTCTACATTTTTTTTTTCCATTTACAATTGTGCATGACTTTGAGTTCCCCATTTCCTTGTCTTATTGGAACTTGTTTTCTTTATTCCTCCTCATGCTAACTATTCTCATTACACTGAGGTGACATTTGAATGTTGTTTTGATTAGCATGTTTAGTAAACTTTACTATAATATTAAAAAATCAAATACAATAATAATAAACCCATGTACCTAATTAATAAGACCAAAAGTCTCTATTACTTAATAAACTCAGATGTGTTTTAATAATTATGATACATATATGTATATTAGAAATACACTTGTATATCTTCTTAGAGATTTGGGGTATATTTTAAAATTTTTATTCTGTCTTGACTGCAGGGATCTTGTGTTTCTGATGCATTCTTGGAATTAATCCATAATAAAATATGAGGTTAACAAGTGTTTTCTTTCATTTGTTGTGTTGTTAGCTTCCTCTGATTATTATTTTTTTTGTTATGTAGAAGTAAAAATATGAATGAGTGTTTTGAACTTTCTATTCTGACTCTAGCTAGTTTTCAGTTTCCATAGTTACTACTCTGAAATTTTATTTTATGTTTATGCTTCAAATTATGTTAATTCCACCCCTGCGTTACCTCTAAAAATCAAATTAACTTTGTAATTACATACTTGTTTTATAAATGTGAACTGTGCTAATATCTAAATAACATGTCTAACATAAGTTTTATATTGCCTTATCAACAAAAAGGTATTTTTACAATAACTAAATATTTGGTGCTGGCCTAGACAAGAGAGAACCAAATGTCAGTATTATTACAAAAATGTAATGAGAATGACAAACACATTAATGAGTATATGGCATTTCATTGTGATATGTTGCTGCAAACATACTATTGTGCTTTTTAGAAGTGTAGATATAGCAAACTTGGCCTGGTGTACCAGGAAAGGTTGCCATAGAAGTAAGAAAAACAAATCAGCATACAAAATCATGATGACGAAAACAACAACAAAATTCTTAGTTGGGACTCTTATCTTAAAAAGAAATTAGAGGTAAATACATACATATATACATACTTATACACACACACACACACACACATAGCATTGTATAGAATTTGACAAATTTAAATGTTGGAACATGGTTCAAGAATAGAGAAGTATGAAGGAATTCTGAATGTTTGTGACGAAACTCCAAGAAAACAAAACAAGTGTATTGTGACCTCAGTTTCTTCAAAACTAATAATAATTCCTTCTATGTTTTCCTGCTTCTGCCAAGTATAGTAGATGAGATAGAAGTGAGTTTACCTCACTGTTGTTACGTATATACCACTATAGAAAAACAAAATTTCCATGTTCAACTTGGCTTTGAGATTGTACACTCTACTCAGGTGACACTTCTTAATTCTCAGAGAATAAATTGTCTGATACTCTGAATAAAGTAGGATCCTTCTTTATCTCCCTTTTAAACAGAAAACCATTTTTTAAAAGTTTTCATTGAAATTTTGTAGATTTCCCATTATATATTCTGATCTCATCTCCCTATCCCCTTGCTTCTGCCCTCTACCCTTCCAACCTCCCCAAAAAACAAAATTTAAAAGTAAAAATCAAAAACAAACAAAAAACAAAACAAAAGTATTTTGTTATGGAAGTTGCAGTGTGACATAGTATACCCTTTAGGCTATAGAGCCTCACTTGTAAGTATTCATTGCAATGAGACATTGATCCATTTTGAGGCCTCTAGGTTCTGCTAGATCCTCGATACTGGACTATCACTGAGACGTCTCTTATATGGTTCATTGCTATCCTGTGTCCTATATAACTTGTAGTGTTTGATCTGCTGAATCTGCAACTTCACAATAGTTCAGCAATTCATAGATGAGATAGGATTTATGGTAAGCTTCCTCATAGTCCTGGGCCTGAATGATAGGTGGGTTAGTCAGCCCATAGCTTTCCCTAATCATCACCACCCAAGCAAGCTCTGCATCATTGCCCACACACTGTAGCAAATAGCAAAGAGCAGGCAGGACCAGTTCTTCTGCTCTCACACTCTCAGGTATAGCTCACTTGTAGAGTCAGATCTAAGCTCTGAGGTCTAACTCCTTTGGACTCACACCACCAGAATCAGCTCTACTATTTTGACCAGGCAAGGTACAGGGCCCACTGTCTGGATTGCTGCCCTTGCTGAGGGTCAGGTCCATTCTCCCATCCCTGAAGTGAGCTCTCCCTCCTGTCACAGGTGGAAAGGGGTACAGAGGAGGCATGTTTCCTTCACCCTGGCCATCCCATGCCATACAAAGGATAAGGTGAGGCAGCTCTCCTCCTCTCAGCACCCACAGGCACAGCTCACCTGTAGCCTCACCAACAGGGACTGCCCCAATGTGCCGCCCAGGTGAGGTGCTATGTCCATCTTCTCTCCTGTGTGCTGCAGATGGTAAGGGGCGGAGTCAATGTTTTCACTTTCACTCCCCCTGACCAACTCTCTCGCCTGCTGCAGGGAGCAAGGGGTGAGGGGAGGGAGAGCACTTTTTCCCCTTACACATGTGAGTCTTTCTGCTCTCATTCCCCTAGACCCTCTCAAGTGTGTCTGTGAAAACAGGGTTATCTCTATTGTGCTGCTCAGGGGAGATGCAGGGTGTGTGTGGTGATATATTTTATATTTAATAAAATCATAGTGGAATATCAGTCAAGTCATGAGGATCAGAGAGTGGTAACTCTCAACTTCAGTCCCAGCGCTAGGATGACAAAGTGGTAACTCAAGCCTTTAGTTACAGCACAGGAATGACTGAGTGGTGACCTATGCCTTCAATCCCATAACTCAGGAGACAGATCTTTCTCAGTTTTTGTGGGTTCAAATCCTAAAGACAAAGCAGTAGTAGCTCACACTTTTAGTCCTAACTCTAGGATTGTGATGAAGAGTTGAACGCAGAAGTGAAACAACTGGTCAGGGAAGACATTTTAAGGCAGGAGTAGGCAGGCATTCAGACATTCTGTAACAACAACCAGCCAGGGGAGAGCTCTTGAAGATAGCTTTTGCCCTGTTCAGCCTGAGAAGTTGGCTGGATGAGAATTGACTGTGATCTGTTTTCTCTCTGATATTCCAGGTTTTTTTTTCCCCAATATCTGGCTCTGGGTTTCCATTAAATACCTGCTATAATTCATGCAATAGATGTGTTATTCCTAATACTGCTGCTGGAAGGAAGACAGTGTCAGTTCTCATATGCTCAGGACCTCAGGGCCAGCTTCCTCACTGTGAGAGCCCACAGCAACTCCATCATATTGCTTGATTCCATCTTGACTCAAAGTCAGAAAGTCCAAGTTTGTTTTGCTCTCAAAGACCAAAGAATAGTATGTTTGGGCAGAGGCATAGTCAGTAGATGTTTTGAGAATTAAGGAGGTGTTTAACCCTTGTCTGTACCTTGAACCATTATGTCCTTGAGATGGGGAAGATCTTTCTACCCTTTTGCTTCTGTATAAAAAGGCCCTGAAAAAATAAACTCAAGACTGCTTCTAATTAAAAATCTTTCTGACTAGACTCCATTTTTCTATCTTCATCTATTCTGTCTCTATAAACTCTCAGTCTGCACTCCTCTGTTCCAGGCTGTTTGAAGGCTGGGAAGGACCCAGCATCCCGAACCTGTCATAGGTGTCTCTGTGCAGTGGATGTCAGAGTTATCTTTCCTTCACTCATTCCACTATATGGCAGATGAAGAGTAGGACCAGATCTCCCATGAGCATTTGATACTAGATCACCTGCTCCTCTATCAACTGGATCAATTGTGTTATGCTGCACAGGCTGGTGTAAGGCCCACTCTCCTGAATATTTCAGTTGGTGAGGGGCAGTATCAGCTCTTTCTTCTTAGGACCTCATGACAAGCTTTCTGCATATAGTAGGTGGCAATGGATTAAGGGCTAGAAGCAAGGAAGATAGCTCTTCTTTGCCCATGCTACCACATGAAAGACAAATTCAGGACCAGTTAATCCACTCCCCTGTCTTTAGAGACAGCTTTACTGTGCTGCCTTGGAGAGGTACGGGCCCATTCTCCAGAATGGTGAAGTTGGTGAGGGGCATGGCCAACTCTATGCAGCCCCATCCTCTGTGCTTTTAGAGGTAAGAGGAATCATGGACATCAATTCAGAGCATGACTGTGACAAAGCTATGACCCAGACCTGGATCTTGATAGCAGCTCAGGCCTAGATTATACCATGGTACTGGGTGGCAGAGAGAGTCACCTAGATCTGCATGACTAAATGTGGACCCATATCCCAACCATTCATATGTAATTGTGACAGAAAACTCAGACATCGAAACAGGTCCTGTCTCTGGCAGCACACAGACCTACACATGGCTGTGGCCACAGCTCATGCTGTACAATATCCTGGCCCTGGGTGGCAGTGCATGTTACTCAGGTCTATATGGGTTTGGCAACAGCATAGTCCTCAGGCACCAAGAAGGCCACAGGTAGAAGCCCAGATCCTGGAAATCAGTGTGGTCTTTTTTGACAACATATACTACAGAAATTAGCACAGACTCAGGCTTCTTTGGGTCCAAGAACTCAGACATGGTCCTTGGCCTCAACCTGGGCCTGGATGTCATCATAGCCCTAGTTGACATTGAAGACCACCCAGACAGGCATTGCCCAAGTTGTGGTATGGCCCCCAAACACCAACATCAACATGTCTTCAGGTGACAGTCAGAACTCCAGGTATCCACTTAGCTTTTGGTGGCAACAGGAGCCACTGACATCGACAGACCCTGTAGTAGGGCCACAGACCCAGACAAGGTCTGCTTCTATAGTTTGGGGCTGGATGACACCAATGCCCCAAGTAACAGTATGGGTCACCCAGATCTGTGTGGCTCTTATGTCAGCTTGACCCCTTTAAGACCAACATGACCTCAACTGTTGGCTCAGGCTGCAGATCTCTCTGTATAGCCCTCAGTGGCAATAGGAGCCATGGACATCAACTCAGAGACCAACCTCAGTGAGACCATATAAATTAGGCTCTTGATGACATTTAATTTATCTCAGTTTTCGACCTGACTCTTCCAGGTTCATGCCACCTATTAGAGCAGTAAACAATTTAAATATTTGCTTTGTTTTATATTGTGATAGGAAGAGTCTAAATACTGATTTAACATGTTATTTCAAGATATAAACTGGATCTGGCATGTATAAAATTTCCAAATGTAGAAGAATGGCACATATAAAATCCATGTTTGCATACAGTGTTGCCTAATTTAAGAAACATTTCAGGACCCATCCATGAAGAGATTTCCCTAGTATCTGTGGGAAGGATGCTAGCTTATTCTTTCCTGAGGACAATGAAAACACTTTGAACAATAAAACAGTTCTATAGCTAATAAAATATATCTATGCTTGTACCATCCTAAAAATAGAAATGATTATATTACTTTCACATTTATATTTTTTAACAAAAGTTGAAAATTTTAATATGCTTATTGTATTTGTAGGTATGTTTATTTTTAAATATTTTTCTCAGCAAAATATTGATCTTATTGATTAACATTTTATAAGGTTGTTCAAAACAACTTGAACAAAATAACTTGTTTCAATATTTTTAAAACATATTTTTCAGGTGACTATATTTAGTCTCAGCCCCTTGAAAATTTCCTATTTCCTGTCTTTATTAAGTGATTTTCACTGTCAATCTAGTTTATTCTGTTGGAAGATTGATTATTATACTTCAGTGACTTAAGAGCAATTCTTGAGAACCAATTCACTATGAAAATTCAGAAAGCATAAATGGCATATCCTCCTGGTTAAAGTGCTCTAAACAAAAGTAAAGTGATTACAGGCAATAGTTTCTGTAAACAGCAGAGTAGCACCGAGAGAACATACACTTTAGGTAATACAAACATTCAGAATAAAATGTGGTTATACTTGAATTGTGTACTCAGAAGTATGGTCTGAAAGAAAAGTGTATGTTTCAAAAAATTTAAAAAAGAAGTTGCATTTTGAACTTTGTTGGTTCAAGGTCAGGGCAAAGATTAGGAAAAGCCATGGAAAACTGTACAGTGGTTACTTTTTGGCAAAATGTTCAAGACTGCTAGGTGTTTTCTGTACTTTTGAATTCAGTGAATTTATGACAGATTGTTTTGGAGGTGGAGGAAGCAGGCTGTGTTGTAAGTCCCTCAACCATGTAGTATGAGAACATCCTACCTGAACCTCCAGGCCAGAATGTGAGAGGATTTCTCCCCAAATCATCATCAGAATATTACATTAAAACATAAAATGGTAAAGAATTCAAAGCAATACTTCTCAAGATATTATTACAGTGAGTATGAAAGTTGTATAGACATTTCTGACCTACAACTTGGAAGATTATTTTATCTGTTAGGTATGGTTTGCTGTACACACTGGCAAGGAAGAATTTATCAAAGCCCTGGTTGAAATGAACATTCATGTCTGGGAGATGAGTAATGAAGAAAACATGTTATTAGGTACAGTGCAAATGGATACTATGTGTAGAAATGTATGCTTATATTTAAGAAAATAACTATTCAGTCAATTACAATTAAAAATTGGATTTTTTATGATTATTATTGTTAGTATTTTGTGCACAGAAGAACTCACTAGCACACTGCCAATGAGCCATATTAGGTTTATTAAAGGCATGGGTAGGGGAAGAGAAAGAAAGAGGGGGGAGTAAAGAGCAGAGAAGGAGAAAAGAAGAGGATCTTTGTCACGTGATTGGGGCTCTTTAAAGGGAAACCATGCAGACAAGACCTAAACGTGGGCATCAGAGCCTCTGAGGAGGGGTCAGAGCCTCTGCAGGTGGGGGTGTGGCCGCAACAGCTAACAATTATCCTCAAGGTTTCATAGAATATGACAAATCTTGTATAGAAAAGCAAAAATTGGTAAAGACTTCAGAAAACTGTAATTTCAAAAAAGTTCCAGAGATCTTGCATTATTTAAAGAATATGACATTTACATGGCTATATTTTAACAAATCAATAAAAGATTGGCCAGAAACTATAAATATAAAAGTGTCTAGTAGATTATGCACAGCTAATCTGAAGTGTTACCACTACTTATTTGTAGAAAAATAACACACTGGCAAATAATTACATAGAACTGAAAAAAAAAAGGCATATAGCCCAAATAATAAAATAATACAAAGAAAGCCTTTTTTTTTTTTTTCTTAGACTGCATACTGCAAGCTGGAGCTTCTATGCTGGGCTGAGTGGATAGAGATTTTATTGTGGTCATTTAAGTTTGAGGCTGGGCTGATGGTACACATAAATCTGATCAACTGAAATCAGCATCAAAGGCTGGGTGTTCAGTCCCACAACTGCAAACCCACAACTGAAGAGGCAGAGTCAGGAGAACTTTCAGCTCAAGGTCAGCATGTGCAACAGAAAGAACAACACCTACAAATGTGTGCAACATGCTGAGTTCCAAGTGTTTCCCTATTTTTTTTCCTGAGCATGTTGTCTTGTTTATAACGATATTTATCACATTTGAATCTTCAATTTTTCAACTCATGCTTTTCATTCAAAGTAATGGTGACAGATCAGTGTAGACTTCACAAAGGCATTGTCACTATAAATTATTTTGATAATAACAAACATAAATGAAAATTAAAATCTTTTAAAAAGGTATATATTCAAAATGTATTGAAGATGCAACTTAAATTTTCATTTATCTTTCTTTGTAATAGTTCCATTAAATAAGCCATGTGTACTTAATTTTATTTCTAAAATGATGTTAGCAATTATTGAGTAAGTCAAGAGAAAGAGTAAATTTATGGAATTTATCAATCTAATATGCTGACCTCCTAATAGTGCCACTCTCTATAAAATTATGGTGGCCAATTACATTAAAACAACTACATTTCATCCCTTGGTCCCCATAAACATGTAACAATATTAAAATGCAAAATGCATTTAATCCAATGTTAAAAGTCCCCACAGTTTATTACAGTCTCAACAATGTTTAAATGTCCAAAGTGCAAAGTTCATGCAATCTCTTCCTTGTAATCCCCGTAAAATCACAGTAATAAAACAGATCACATACTTCCAACATATAATGGCCCAGAATATACATTACCATTCCAAAATGTAGGGGAAAGACCATAGTGAGAAAATACTAGATCAAAGCAAAACTAAAAATTAGCTGGACAAACTCCAAATGCTATATCTTTAAGTCTAGTGTCAAAATGCTCTTCAGATATCCAATTTTGTTCTGCCTTGTTGATTAAAACATACTTCTTTCTTTTGGACTGTTTCCACTCCCTGTTAGCAGCTACCCTTAACAGGGATTCTTCGGCTCTGGCATCTCCAACATCTTGTGCTCTCCAAAGCAATCCAGGCTTCAACTTTACAGATTCACCCAATGGCCTTTCTACTAGACTTCAATTCAGGGACATCCCTGATACATACCTTGCCTTGGTGGCTTTATCTCATTTCTTCTCTCCTTTGCTATAAAAGCCAGAACCACATGGCAAAAGCTGCCAAGTGGGTCCCTCATTCAGTTACATCTCACAAGCTTTCTGTCTTACTGCCTAAGATGAGCTGCCCTGAAACTTGCTGTGTAGACTAGACTGGCTCTAGACTTAGACATTTGTCATCCTCTGCCTTCCCAGTGCTGGGATCAAAGGTGTGCCTAACCATACCCAGCTTTAACATTCTCACTAGTTTCTGTCCACAAATTAGAAAATTAGCTACGAGGTGATCTTGCCCTGAGGTCCCTACTTCCTTTATTCCATTTTTATTCCATTTATCTTATTAAACACAACATTTAGCTCCACTTTACCTCTTGGTGCTCTATTCCTCCTTAAAGTGTACCTCTTTGTAATTTTCTCTGTTCAGGTTGCTACTTTTCATTAGAAATCTTTATTATATTTACCACTATTATCTTCACAACAGAGTCTACAGTAGGCTGTTTCGAGATTTTTTTTTCTGCTAATGGAATATTAATTCCATTAACAAAATTCTTTATTTTAGCTGCAGTCAGAGTCTTCAAGCACAAAAGGCAACTACTTTCTTCACTAAATATCACAAGACAGGTAAAATATTAAAATTCTTCTTTTTAAAATAAAACCTCCTTAGTGAGCCCCGACAGTTTAAATAACACTTAGAACCTCTATCTTCTATGTTCCTACTAGTCTGGCACATTATACAGTGCTTTATAATTCCCACTGCTTTCCTAACCCAAAGTATCAAAGTTCAAATTCCTCAGTGGTTAAGCCTAGCCTATCACAGAAATACTCTAGTGCCTGGCACCACTGCTGTTGAAGAAACACCATGAACATGGCAACTCTTATAAAGAAAACATTTAGTTGAGGCTGCTCACATATAGAGGATTGGTCTGTTATCATTATGGTGGGGAATACTGTGGCATGCAGGCAGAGTTGGTGCTGGTAGAAGAAAGTCATACACCTTGCAGGCAACAAGAAGTTGACTGGAGCTCTCAGTGGTCTTCTGAAGCATAAGAAACCTCAAAGTTTGAAATGTCAAACTCCCATAGTGACATATTTTCTCCAATAAGGCTATATCCATTCCATCAAAGTCATAACTCCTAATTCCCTATGAGATTATGGGGGCCAATTGCATTCAAACTATCACAGAAATATACTTAATAAATTAATATAAGCCAGCAAATATATGTGTAGAATTCTGATGGACCCTGGAGAAAATGAGTTGCATAGAGTAACAAAAAATTAGGAAACATATTTAAAATAACCATCAGAAAACAGCTTAGTGAAGAAGAGAAAATAAATTTATTACTCAAATATAAAAAAGTATATTGTGTTTATTACTAGAAAATCCTCAGTACATGAGGCAGTTTCAAATACCCTAAGCAGAAGATAAGTAGACATAGCGTAGATGTAAAGAAATGTTCTTCTTAACCCTGCACACTTATGATACCTCACCACACTTTATGTTCACTAATTAAAGCTATTACAGCTGAAGAAACATTGAACAAGAGAAGAGACAGTGAAAGAGGGAAGGGAGCTGTGAGAGACAAACGGAGGTGGGGAGGGAGAGGGAGGGAAATAAGATGCAAGGGAACAACTACTGCTTCCTTGAAACTGACAACATTATCACATGTGTCCAGATAGTCATCATCATGTGTGTACACATGATGGTCAGTTTGTGTGTACACAATCACTATTATAGGTGTTTGTCCATTAACAAACATGCAATTATACACCAGTGGAGTTCAGATTACAACTTTTTGGAATTGTTTTTCTTTTTTCATGGTGTCATTCAGGTGTTGAATTCACATTGTGGGGCTCAAATAACAAGCCCTCTGATTTATTAAGTAATTGGTCCTTCATGATGCTGTCTTCTAATGCAGATAATCAGCATTCAAAATGCAGCCAGAACTGTGCTTATGTTAAGCCCAGGATATTATGTTAATTTCATTAAGGATTCCCATCATCATTCACACATTTATTGTTTATGCAGTCTTCCATAGTCATCCACACTCAATGATAGGTCCTTTGTCATCTGTTGTTAGCCACAAAACTGTTCATATGAAAATTGTAGAAGTGTGGGAGTCTTAGCCATGGACACCCTGTGTTTTCTTAAAGGTTTCATTAGCCCCAGGCCCCTTTCCACTTTCACAGTGGCTTCCTCTATCAAGATATCCATCCCTTTATTTTTGCTCTTTGATGCTCCTTTCACTCAGCCATCTCCTTTTCTCATGGTTTTATTTCCACCTCTTCTTAATCAATACCCATTATGATCTCAAATTTCTCAGGAGATCTCTATTTTCTCCTCTGAGGGGGATCCCTGGATGTCTCTCTTAAGTTCCTTCTGATCCCAAGCTGTTCAGTGGTTGTGATTTGCAGCCTGCATATTCTTTTCTTTTTATCTAAGATCCACTTATGAGTGAGGACATCTCATGTTTATCTTTCTAGGCCTGTTTTACCTCACTCTGGAGGATACTCTCCAAATCAATCTATTTGTCTGCAAATTTTAGCATGTCATTTTTTTCTACTATGTAGTACTCCATTGTGTAGATGTACCACAGTTTGTTAATCCATTCTTCAGTTGAGGGGCATCTAGGTTGTTTCCAGGTTCTTGCTATTGCAAATAATGCTGCTATGAACACAGTTGAGCTAATGCCCTTGGAGTAGTAATGTGAATCCTTAGGGTATATGCTCAATAATGGTATTGCTTGATCCTTTGGGAGATTGATTCACAGTTTTATGAGAAACTGCCTTACTGCATTCCAGAGTGGCTGTACAAGTTTACACTCCACCAACAAGGGAGGAGTATTCCTCTTGCTTCGCATCCTCTCTAGCATAGGCTGTCATCTGTGTCTTTTATCTTAGCCAATCTCATAGGTGTAAGATGGTATGACAACGTTGTTTTGATTTACATTTCTCTGATGGCTAAAGATGCTGAGCAATTCTTCAAGTGTCTTTCAGCCATTTGTAATTCTTCTGCTGTTTCTCCAGCCTGTGGGGATTATCAAGGTGGACCTGAATCAGGGGTGGGACAAATGCTTGGATAAGAAACACAAAAGAAATGAGAGTAACTCTGAATTTCTGATCAAGCTCTGAAACTTTATTAGTCAGCCAGCAGTTAAATAGGGACTCAAGGCAGAAGAGTGCACGCAAACACATAGGGTGGGGGAAGTCCATAGTTAAAGCATGCCTTGGTTACCTGGGAACTCTACCTATTATCATTCAATTGCCTAACAGGAGTAACTTGTGGTCAGGGAGGAGATTTAACTGGTAGTGAAAGCAAACAACCTGAATTCAAGGCATAGTTTAAAACTATTGGGATTGTAGTCTTCTGGCGGGTCCCAGCATGTTGTTATTTCCCTTTTTAGCTCTAACCCCATTTTTTAATTGGATTATTTGGGTTTGGGGCACCTAGTTTCTTGAGTTCTCTATATATTTTAGATATCAGTCCTCTGTCAGATGTAGGTTTGTTGAAGATCTTTACCCATTCTGTAGGCTGTCATTTTGTTTTATTGACTGTGCCCTTTGCCTTAAAAAAGCTTCTCGATTTCAGGATGTACCACTTATTGATTGTTGTTCTTAGTGTCTGTGCTTTTTGTGTTATATTTAGAAAATGGTCACCTGTGCCAATGCTTTGAAAGGTATTTCTCACTTTTTTTTTCTATCAAGTTCAGTGTAGTTGGGCTTATGTTAAAGTCTTTGATCCACTTAGATTTGAGTTTTGTGCAGGGTGATAGATATGGATTTATTTCCATTCTTCTATATACTACTATCCAGTTATTCCAGCACTCTTTGTTAAAGATATTATCTTTTTTTTCCCATTGTATATTTTTGGCCTCTTTGTCAAAAATTAGTTGTTCATAGTTGTGTAGATTAACGTTAGGGTCTTTGATTAAATTCCACTAATCTACAATCTATTTTTATGCCAGTACCACCTGTTCTTATTACTATAGCTCTGTAGTATAACTTGAAGTCAGGGGTGGTGATACCTCCTCAAGTTTTTTTTTAATTGAACAAGATAGTTTTGGCAATCCTGGCTTTCCTGATATTTCATAAGAAGTTGAGTATTGTTCTTTCAAGGTCAGTAAAAATTGTCTTGGGATTTTGATGGGGATTGCATTGAATTTGTAGATTACTTTTGGTAAGATTTCCATCTCTACTAAGTTGATTGTACTTATCCAGGAGCATGAGAGACTTTTCTATTTTCTGATATCCTCCTCAATTTCTTTCTTCAATAATTAAATTTTTGTCAAACAGGGCTGCTATTTGCAGCTATTACAAAGGGTGGTCTTTCTTATTTCTTTTCAGGTCTTGTATTTTTACTGTATAAGAGAACTATTCATTTGTTTCTTGAATTAATCTTGTACCCTGCTATATGGCTGAAGGAGTTTATCAGCTGAAGGAGTTTCCTGGTAGAATTTTGGGGGTCAGTTTTGTATATGATTATATCATCTGCAAATAGAGATAGTTTGACTTTTGGTTACTGAAGCTGAGATGAAAATCACACTTTCTGATAATTAATTTCAGGATGTTAATTAAATGGAGAAGGTAATCCACTTAAGTTAAATATATTTTTGTCTGAATGTAGACATACATATTTACAGATAAAATGGAGTCATAACACAAATGTGACAATGATCTCACCAAGAGACTTAGACTAACAAAAATCCCAGTATTAAACATTAGAAACCAGGGGTCAAAGCAACTCCCCAAACTATATAAACTTTCGCCATTGTCCATGGCTGTATCACAAAACATGAAGGTATAACCTGTTTTACTGAAGACACCACATAGTTTGAATACAGAACCCAGTGGAATCAAGTTGTACCTGACCTGAAAGCCTCCTCCCCAAAAACTAGCTATCAGAGAATCTAAAGGTACTGCACAAGCTGCCAAGAAGGAAAAGTGATCAATAATCTTACCCATCTGTAAGGCAATGACAAGAGTTCTCCAAGGGCAGAGTAGTGGTATTTATATTTTGGGCTAATCAACAGCTGTCAAGTTGGACTTAAGTCTCACTCAATAGGCCTGAACTCATGCTTGGTAATGCAAACTTGGCCAAGAGCACATTTCTGGATAGTTCATAGATCTCTGCCATTTTCTTAAACCAATATAAATTCTAACAATGTTCTAAGTATTTATAAATCTTTAAATACTTATCCTTAAAACAACAGGTAGATGTGTCTCTCACCCTTCAACAAGGAAGCTTTTTGTATCATAAGAAAGCTACAACAGAGATGTACTGCAAGGTGAAATTATGGAAGTGATATAAATACTGAATTCTTCTATGAAATTTGTTTCCCCAAACAAAATTTTAATTCAAAAGAAAGAGAATAAAATAATGGAATTGAAAAAAGCAAGCTTGAAGTGCAGGATACATGATAAAAATTTATTCATCATAGGAAATCAATGAATATTATACAAAGAAGAAGAATTTTAAGCATGTTACATAGTATCACAGCAAAAGTAAAGCATATTAGAAGTTTTTAAAAGGTGAAGAAACATGTAACTCCAAGCATGTCAAAGTCCTGATATTGATCTCCAAGATCACTAAATTATTTGAATGTATGAATATAATAAATGTCAAATTTGGTAATAAAGAGAAACCAGATTAAATATGGGAAAGACAAACAAAATATTTCAAAGTACAACTCATCAGATCACATGCAAGTTAGTAAAAAATATGACAATTAAGGTCATAAAAGGCAAAAAGGACATATTCTTTTTTTATAAATGAGGAGGGCAGGATGCTTACTGAAGTACCTAAATAAATTAAGTAACATTAAATTAATTTGTGATATATCATTGAACTATTTCTAGCAATGTTCAGATTTATATCTCTTATTTTCTCTATGTTGTTATAATTGAATTTTAAATACGTATTTTGTTATATAATTAAGCAATACTTTGGTTGGGAGCATAAATTAAAAGACTAAAATTGATCAATAGACATTTACTGAGAAGTTGATGTACTGGATTTTTCTTAGTATTTTCGGCTGTGATTCAACTGTGAAGGAAATGATTAAGTAGTATGGCTTAAGTAAGACAGAGGCAGAAAAGGACATTTTCATGGACACTTTACATAGTCATAATACTTCTATGTAAAACAAACTATTTTGAATTATCAGGCATTAAAATACTAGAGCTATATTTTACTGAGAACAAAAGTATTGAGATATTCAGAAATGAGTTATAGATTCTCTATAATGAATTATAAATATAGCCACATAACTTATTTAAGCTTAGGTATATGCTATAAATATACTGTAGGTTATAATTAATACTGGCACATTTTTCCAATTTTAAATATTATTTTTATTAAATAGATATTATTTAAAATGAATGATATAAATACCCTTATCAAGTCATGAAATGAATCATATAAATGAAAGCAACTTCTGTTGGCTTTGAAGACTCATGAGTTATGAAGCACAGCAGCCTTGCATTGACAGCTGTGTCTGTTATAGAGTTGACATATTAGCTATTTCGTTGTTTCATTAGGAATCAAGTACTGTTTGATTTTCATGAGGTTACATGCAGTGCACTATGTTTAATGTAGTCAGCATTTAAATAAGTGAGCATTTCTATTGGTCATTACATTTCAACTTTTAGGAGCCAGTAAGTATTTCCCTGAACTATAATTGATTCAAAAATGATTACTTACATAGAATAAATAACACAATTTGAATAACAAAGAACACTAGTGGATAAAGAAAATTTTAATTTTATTTACCTTCGGTTTTCTTCGATGTAAATGTAAGAGTGTTAAGGTGTGATTCCATTTTTTTTAACGTTTAATTGATTCTTTTCTTTAGGGTATGAATACACTGTCTGAGTGACCATAAATGTTCACCGCCTTCATGTTGTGAGTTGGACCTTTAAATAACTTATGATGGAAAAAGCATTGTTTGCCAGATCATTTCTTCCCCTTCATTGTCTAGAATACCACTGGGGTGAATGTAGCTCAGTAAATAAGAACATTTGCCCAAAGAACTTAAAGCAAATGTTCCAAGCAAGTGTAAATTAGGTCATTAAATAATGGCAATTGCATTGAAAATGTTAGCAAACTTTAAAAGTCAATCACAAATTTGATACTTCTTTGATGACTGCACAGGCATTTTCCAGAAGCATGTTTCTATGATGGCACATACACAGGGAAGACCCTTATATATTTATGCTCCAATGGAAGTTACAAAATTGTTATTATTTAAATATTAATTATGACTTGTAAAAATATTAAAATAGATTTTTTTTTAAAAAAATGCAATAGTCCAGGTAGTTTCTTCCTTCACTTGGGTAATAGATATAAAAAGTGTCAATATTCTAAAAAATTATTATAAATTATTAACATAAATAGAAATGACGCTTATAAGTAATTTTTACATTTATTTCTCCTTGACTATCTTTAGTATTTTTTCATAGCTGGGTAGAGTAGAGAGATGAAGAAAAAAGGCTGAAAAATTAATTATGATGTATTATTCTTGAAACTCTATGTTGCAGAAGGCAGTATGTTTGTAGATGTAACAAAGGTTATTGCAGATCTGCTTCTCTTCACCATCTGTGTAAGCTGAGAAAATATTTATAAACTGTAGCAATCAGTTTCATTATTAATATAACAAAAAAACAGCAACCTATACTTCTTCCAACAAGGGAATACCAGTGTGGACAAAAATTATTAGTCCTAAATCTCACAATTTTCGTAGAAAGTTACCTTCAGCACAACTATTATCCTTCCCTGTTCTTAAATTACCGTCTAGATATTTTCATTTTGAGTGTATTAAAGATGGTCAAATTTTCTAAGTTGAAAAATTCTTCCACTTAAAATTATCCCTAGGAAAAAAAATTGAATTTTTTAAGTTTGAAGCTCTTTTGACAAATGTCTAGATAATGAGTAGTGTTTTTTCCTTGTATATAAAAGCAACATATTGCTTTTCTAGATATTTGTGATTTTTTTAATAAACTGGTGATCACATATCAACACATGTTTATAGTAGTACATTACAATAATCAAGATAGGTGGACGTCATGTGGGTTTAGTGATTAGTTATTTATTGAACACTTACATTCTGTGTGTACCCATACAAATGTGAAGAAGAAAAGACAGACCTAAATGCAGATAACCCCAAATTAATTATCTGTTCATTAATTTTGCCGTCTTATAGGAGGTAAATAACTGCTATCCCTCCTAGCCCAGAGAAATGCAAAGCAAGTAAGACCTCCTTACAAAGAGAAATAATTCTCCCCAGGAGAAATGTGATTAATGTTATGAAGACAAAGAGTGGCATTCCAGTAAAATGATTTCATTAATAGTTTACTACTTTTTACATAAACCTTCATAAGAATTGGGTCTCTGGAGTCTTTTAACTTTAGTAAATGTACTGAGGCTTGTAAGATTCTTGAGCTTTCTTGTCCTTGCAAGCTCTGCTAGTTTCCTGAGACTTACCCACACTGTCCTTTCTACATTGTGTAAAACTTCATGTCATAGAAAAAAATTACTCAAAACTTAAAACCAATATGTACACTTCTGTTACTGGTTATACTCCAGAAGTTAGGGAAAACATTGAGATTATGTAGAAATTTGATCATTAATGATTCTGATGGTTGCAAAGTGAGGATAAAATAACAAGATGGATAGCTATTTTAGATCAAGAAGAAGGGATAATATAGCTTAATAGAATGAGATAGACTTAAATGAGGAAAAAGATGATAAATATTAAATTAATTTATCTTCTACTGTACTAGTAAGACATCATAACTTTAAAGAAGAAACATTTATTTTGTTTTGTAGTTCCAGTGAGAGTCCTTATGGCAATGCAGGCATGGCATCAGGTGACCAGAGAAAAATGAGAGATCACACATTTTCAAGTGACCTGAACCAGAGTGTGAACTGGAAGTGGGTGGAGACTAGGAAATCTCAAAGTACACCCAATGCCCAACTTCCTCTATCAAGGCTACACTGTCCCTCCAAGCAGTGTCAGCAACTGGGGACCAAGTTTACAAATTCCTGAGCCTCCTGAGGACCTTTATCATTTCGAACCACCACAAATGTGAACATATTTGCATTTACAAATTAGAGGGTAAAAGAATCCTCACACTGTTTTCTTGAGTCAGAAATTAACAAGCAAATGAGCTAACTTTTAAATTTAAAGCAAATAATGTAAAGTATCTTTCATTATTTAATATGGTAAAGTTGAACATTATAAATTTAAAATCCTTGTTATTATCTATATTTATAGATAATATTATTTATATTATCTATAAAAATTCTTTTGGCATTTGTCTATATTAAATTTGCATGTCATTTATTGCATTTATTAAAATTAAAATTGTTTTCACCCTGTGTTTACAATATAATTATAATATAATTATAAATGCCTTGCAAAGCAATGGTCAGATATAAAAAAAGTCTTCATTGTTAACAATGAAAATTATATTCTATATATGTAAACACATGCATGAGCTATACAGTCATTATAGAGAACATGTATTTTTGTATTTATTGTAAAAGTATGCAAAGAAATTAATATTCTTCCATTTGAAACTTTTTTTACAGCATAATTTATCTCTAAACTTTTAAACATCCTCTGGACTAATTTTGTCATTATGTCACATTAGCACTAATTGAACAGAATCAGACTTAGAGCCTTATTGTTCTAAATGAAACATATTTTAAGTTCCAAGAAACACAGACTGTCATTACTTCCTGTGCTAAATTAAATTGCTTACAAATTATATAGCTATGTCTAAAAGTAAGAGGAATTTATAGCTAAAACTTTTCTGAAACTTTCAAAAGAAATCACAATTATAAAGGAAATATTAAGAGCCTGATTCATTGGAAAGTACTCTTGAACACAGAAGAAAATGATAGTAAAAACATTGGCCTTTGTTAGCTAAAAGCTTTTCAGCTTAAGTGTATTTTAGACTTGAATTCTGAGAATGCAAATTTGAGAAATATCAGAGTATCCAAAGCAATTAAGTACAGCAACCTGTAAAGATACAAAACCCTGAGGCTGCAGAATGACATTGTTTTTACAGAATATTCTTGTAGATTAACAGTACCTACGTTGGGTGGTTTGTAATCTCTTGTAATCCTAGCTCCAGGGTTTTCTATGCCCCATAACATGTACATTAAAACACATTCTTCCCCCCCACACACAAATACAGGCACATAAATGAAAAAAATTCTTGTTAAATTGATATAGTAAAACCTATATCAACTTAAAAAAATAACCCAAAATGGCTTAGTTAAGCATCTACTCCTGGTAGATCCAGTTTCCTTATGCCAACATCAAAACTGGGTCAGGTGATCCTCTGTGGGGAGTGGGATCCAAGGTGCCTATCCAAGGTGTTTCTTTTTTTCTTTTTCTTTTTTCTTCTGCATTTATTTTGTATTTATCAAAAAAACAGTAAAATGAATTTAAAATGCTGAAAAGTTAATAATAACTATAAAGAGGATAAAAATCATAACCATGAATTATCAAGGGTGATAATGCAAATAAGATTGCTACACATATATTTACTTTGTGTTCAGCTTTCCCTCTGAATTTTTTTTTTCTATCCCTGTATATCCATATTCAAGGTCCCTTTCCCCTCCCACCACATCAGGTCATTTTTCTTCTCCACAACTCCCCATCCCCTCCCTGGGCAGGGAGTAGATAGTCCTATGGTTCCACTGACCCAATAATGTTTGGATCAGTCTCCACTCCTGGCCAAATCCAGTTTTGTCCGTCCTCCCTCAAGAGTGAGTCAGGTGTTCCTATAGTTGGAGTGGGGTCCGAAGGGTCAGTCCAGGGTGTTTCTGATCCCAAGCTGTTCAGTGGTTGTGGTTTGCAGCTTGGGCATGCTTGGTTTTTTTTCTTGTTTGTTTGTTTAGAGACCACTAATGAGTGAGTATATCCCCTGCTTATCTTTCTGAGATTGTGATACCTCACTCAGGAGGATATTCTCCAAATCCATCCATTTGCCTGCAAATTTTAGGATATTATTTTTTCTTACTGCTGAGTAGTATTCCATTGTGTAGATGTACCACAGTTTGTTAATCCATTCTTCAGTTGAGGGACATCTAGGTTGTTTCCAGGTTCTTGCTATTACAATAATGCTGCTGTGAACATAGTTGAGTTAATACTTTGGAGTGTGAATGTGCCTCTTTAGGGTATATACCCAGAAGTGGTATTGCTGAGTCCTTGGGGAGATTGATTCTCAATTTGCTGAGAAACCACCATATTGCATTCCAAAGTGACTGAACAAGCTTACACTCCCACCAACAATGGAGGAGTGTTCCCCTTGATCCATATCCTCTCCAACATAGGCTGTCATCTGTGCCTTTTATCTTAGCCAATCTAACAGGTGTTAGGTGGTATCTCAAAGTTGTTTTGATTTGCATTTCTCTGATGGCTAAAGATGAAGAGCACTTTTTCAGGTGCCTTTCAGCCATTCGTAGTTCCTCTGCTGAGAATTCCCTTTTTAGATCTGTACCCCATTTTTTGATTGAGTAATTCAAGGTTTTGGGCTCTAGATTCT
>PVIH01006259.1:0-113133 GCA_004025045.1 Sigmodon hispidus | reverse complement strand
CCTCCCCCTCCCCTCCTCTTCCCTCCTCCCCCTCCCCTGTCTTCTTCTGTATTTGTAAAACATGCCTAAGGACTGGAAGAACTCCACCATCTCTGCAAAGACTGAGGGTCAGATTCCCCATCCTGGGTAAGTCAGGGTGTGGAACGGTGTTCTCAGAGTCCATGTCTTTTCCGAGGCCAGAGGCTTGTCTTCCCTTGACATTGTGATGATCTAATCACCCTCTTTTCTCCTAGTCATGGTTCCTTCTTTAATCATTTTTATGAATTTATCAGAACAACTCTTGAATCAACTGATACTTGAAGCCAGCTTCTCTTTCATAACTCACAAACTGTTTCTTACTACAGAATGGTACCCCACTTTTTCCACCTCCTTAACTCTCTTTCTAGCATTACACCCATGTTTCTAGGAACTTGCTGTGATGCCTGGTTCATTGAAGGTCATCCAACCCATAGTACTCCTCATTTTAAACATTTTGAATAGGTCAATAGCCTATCTCCTGTGCTTGGTCTCTACCCCACACTGTCTTTTCTAAGTCTTGGAGCTACAGAAATTCTCAAGGCTCAGTGCTATTCCCAACCTACCCCACTCTCTTCTTAAGTTGCTCCCATATTTCTTGGATAATTAACTATCAAAGTGAGAACAGATGTGCTCAGGGAGCTGTAGTGGGTGGAGCAAGAGGTGGACTCCAGAGAAGAATGGGCAGACACCTCAGCACTTATGTCAACAGCAGTGAGGGCAAGAGACAAGCTTCCTCAATGCTGCTACCTATAGAAGACTGGGGAGATCTTTTGAGAGACTTCTCAGATAAGGCCTGCATTTGTGACTTCACCACAGACAAGAACTTGAGTATAAGTCAGGATGAAGCAAAGCTGAAATTAATTTTTAAAAGCAGCTTTAACATAGATTCAAACATAACTGTTACATGGGAGAAGGGGCTTCATAGGAAAAGGCCAGTGTACATGCATGCCGGAGGTAGGCTTCCCACGAGAGCCACTCAAGTCTCATAAAAACAGACATGTTCACAATTTTGGTGACTTCTGAAATCACATTGCTCAAAGTATTTCTAGGACACTTCTTTCTTTTTGTTTTTTTGCTGGTTTGATTGTGTGTGTGTGTGTGTGTGTGTGTGTGTGTGTGTGTGTGTGAATGACATCATGGGCTGGTTTCTGAGCATGCTACTCAGGATTGCAGGCTCAAAAAATAAGAACTCAGCTCAGACAGGTCATAGGGATTCTTATTATATGTAAGTTAAAAGAAAGTCAAGCATATGTTTTGACTATAAATAATGTTTGTACCCTTGTTTGTCAGAGTCTCAGAAAATTACAAGTTTGCAAGTGGGAAAGGAGTGCCGTTCAATACAAGGTCATCTCTCCTTAGACTTCAAGTACAGTGCATTGCTATTCCCACATTTTTATTTAAAGTGTCATTATAAAAATACAGTTTCTGCAGAGTCAGTCTTCATGGTTATTTTGTTAGCTGTGTCAGTATTCCTGAGCTCCTTTTCCATTCCTACCTTACTCGGACTTTGTTTGTTTTTAGTGTTATTCACATATGGATTCATGTCTATGGGCATGTATGTGTACATGCCTGTAGGTGCCCACAGGGGCTAGAAGAGGACACTGGATCTACCACCATGCCTAAGCTGGAGTTATAGTTGACTAGGAGCTGTCTGAAGTGGGCTCTTGGAACCAGATATGGCCTTTTGCATGACCAAGTGCCCTTAGCCACTGAACTACCTCTCCAGTCTCCCTCTTCTCCTATACTGCCTTACTTCGAGATCTAGTCTCCGTGACCGAGGAAGGCTTCTGGATGAAGAAAGATGCTTTCCACTCACCAGTCATATATGAGAGATTTTTCTGTTCACGTGGTCATTCATTGGCATCCTACTTCCCAGGTAAAGATCAAGAAAACTAGATATGGATGAGGGTCCTTAGCTGTGCTTAATCTTTAATAACAGGAAACTGTAAATTGCCAATAGATAATTTTTGAAAGAGTATCTCCTTGATCAGGCAGCTGAAGCTAATGAAAACCCAGGCTTTGTTGCTTTAGCTCAGCTCCTGAAGCACAGAGCATCATGCCTCTATTCTCATTCTTTTCTGGAGGTGGCCAGGTTCTATTGCTTTGATTAACATGGCAATATTGAGAGGATTATGAAACTGTGTGTGTGTGCTTGTCTGTGTGATTTGTAACATATAGTTCTTTAACATATTGCAAGGTGAATAAAAATAACAAAACCTAAGGTCATTAAGACAGCTGGAAACAAAAGCTAGCTGTTTGTACTCCTGTTGCAGAGCTTCTGTCTAGCCTCAGTCCCACGAGCCTTTGCTCACCAGTAGATGGTCTAGCCTGTGTTGATTGTTCAGATGAGTAAAGTGGTAAATAGTTATGAAAAGCTAATGAATGTTAAAAGAGTGTGATGCATCAGCTAGGCAGCATGTCTAACAGGCAATCCAATTGCATGTCAAGAGGTTTATTTGCTGTATAGAACCAAATATGAAGATTCAGTAACTGAAAGCAGCATTTAGTAGGTATTAACAAGAAATGTTCATACTGACCAGCTTCTTCCCTCCTGAAAACACAAGTCTTCATAAAGTTAATATGGGCAAACTTCTAGCCCTGTAGCTAGCCAGTCTTCTCACTGTAGGTTTTATTCCATGGCTTTTATAAGCACAGATTCAAGCCAGCTGTATCACTTGGTATAGAATTAACCATGTCTGATGGATAGCTTTGATATGCCATTTAGGCCCACATTTGGGGACCAAACAACTCCTTTCCCCAATGCCTGGGGTTCTATAGGCTTCTATCCTCTGTCCAATCACTGTTCGAACCATTATCATATGAAAAGCACTGCCTTGCTGAAGCCAGACCATCTTTCCTATGAAGCCTTCATGGTAGGTCTAAAGCCCCAGACATGTACACCAATGTCTATTAACTCTGGATTACTGTCCTCAGGTCACGCTCTGATGTTAACCTTCCCCCTCCTAAATACTTACTTTAGAACCCCCTAAGATCATATGTAGCTGTGGGGGGGGCACATGAGATGTTGGAATCTCAGGTGCAGGTCCAGCAACACCCCAACTCCTTCTATAAGTAAAAGCGCTATTGTCATTACTGTGATTCAGTGATCACTGTATTATCCTGTTTATTTCATTCCTATAGCTAAGGATTCCAGTATTCTATAGGCCAAAACCGTAACCTCTGCTCCACCAAGGTGATAATCATGTAAGGGCCAGTGGAAATGGCTTTATCCTAACTGTCACCAAAGGAAAAATGCACAAGAACAGATGTAGAAATGTTCTTTCTGAATGCGCAAATCCGGAAAGATACCGATGTCATTAAGGATAGAATTGACTCCTAAATTATTCTGTAGTCACACAAAGGCAGGAGATTGTTGACATAAAACACAGCTCTTCCCTCACAAGAATACGAGATAGCTTGTTCTTTAGCCAAGTATGAGTGACCATGGCCCAGGAACACAGATTCAGGTTGGCCCAAAAACCATTCCAATGTGGAAGTGGTGTCATGACGTTTTTTTGGTCATTACAAAACAAAAGGAAATTATAAATCAAGGCACATTTCAAATACAGGGTGGAGACCCCACACAGGTTAATTACAGCAAAGGGGGAAATCTCTGCTGTATGCTTGAGGTACTACTTGATAACATTCTTCCTGTTGAGTTGCTGGAATTAGTTATTGGTTTAGTTAATACATTACAAAATGTTGTACCTGAGCAAAAGATGTCAGGTTAGACATGGGGATACGCAGAGAATAGCTATGAAGGGAATTCGAGAGAGCTGCAGGTACTTTGAATCTGGATCTTCAACATTCCAACTCTCCACAGTCTCAAACTCCTCTCTCTCTCTCTCTCTCTCTCTCTCTCTCTCTCTCTCTCTCTCTCTCTCTCTCTCTCCCTCCCTCCCTCTCCCTCTCCCTCTCTCTAATTATGAATAAAGTCTCATTTTTTTATCTATGTATTCCCTTGTTCAAACTCCCTTCCCCCTCCAACCCCTCCCAGTCACTGTCTCTTCTCCCCATCACTTTATCTCCTCCCCAGCAAGGGCAGGAGGTCGCAAGGTCCCAAGGTGGCTTAGTTCGACATCCACTCCAGGCAGATCTGCTTTCCTCATCCCAACATCAAGACTGGGTCAGGTGTTCCTCTGGAGGGAATGGGCTCCAAGGTACTGCTCTAAGGTGCTTCAGATCCCAAGCTTTTCAGTGGTTGTGATTTGCAGCTTGGGTATGCTTTGCTTTTTGTTTAGAGTCCACTAATGAGTGAGTACATCTCCTGCTTTTCTTTCTGGGATTGTGATACCTCGCTCAGGAGGATATTCTCCATATCCACCCATTTGTCTGACAATTTTAGAATATCATTTTTTCTTACTGCTGAGTAGTACTCCATTTTCTAGATGTACCACAGTTTGCTAATCCATTCTTCAGTTGAGGGGCATCTAGGATGTTTCCAGGTTCTTGCTATTACAAATAATGCTGCTATGAACATAGTTGAGCTAATGCTTTTGGGGTGTGAATGTGAATCTTTAGGGTATATGCCTAAGAGTGGTATTGCTGGATCCTTGGGGAGATTGATTCCCAGTTTTCTGAGAAACCTCCATACTGCATTCCAAAGTGGCTGAACAAGCTTACATTCCCACCAACAATGAAGGAGTGTTCCCCTTGCTCTGCAACCTCTCCAGCATAGGCTGTCATCTGTGTTTTTAATCTTAGCCATTAGACAGGTGTAAAGGTGGTATCTCAAAGTTGTTTTGATTTGCATTTCTCTGATGGCTAAAGATGTTGAGCACTTTTTCATGTGCCTTTCAGCCATTTTTAATTCTTCTGCAGAAAATGCCCATTTTAGCTCTGAACCCCATTTTTTAATTGGGTTTTTAAGGGTTTGGGGCTTGAACTCCTAATCACTCCATCAGCCTAGAAGAATTTTTACCATAGGTTTGACTTTTTCTGGGAGTTTCAGTCCACTGCTAAGCAATGAAAATAAAAGCCTACAATGTGCTTTAGTCTCAGACATTATGATGAGCAAAAGCAAGATGCACAGGAATAATTTCATTCATAAAAATGTAGAGATCACACAAGACTGATTTGTTCTCTTTGAAGTCAGATTATTGGTTCACTTAGAGGGGATCAGTTGTGACATAAAGGGCTTTAAAGGTGATTGTCTGGGGATCTTGACTCTTTCTTGATTCTCATTTTAGATTTAAGTTGACTTTGTGACTATTTGCTGGTCTTCTAGATGCTTACCATTAGCCCGGTGTTCTTTGTATGTGTTCTATTGGAACTGGAAAAGGGCTGAATTGTGGATAGAGGCTCCGAAGGCAATGAAGTTTCTCAGCCAAGATTTAAAGAAAAAATCCTTAGTCTTGAACAGAGTCCTCCCATGTCCTGTTGCAGCTCTTACAGATGCAGAACTGAGGTCCAGAGATCCCAGATGGCCTAGATTTGAAGAATGCCAAGTGACTTGGTTTGATGATATATTATATATTTAATAAAATCTGGAATAGCAAGAGATCAGCCCACGGTCAAACTAGGCAGAGATAGCATACACCTTTAGTCCCATCACTTTGGAGGCAGAGATTTTTTGGATCTCAGGGAGTTTAAGGGGTAACAGAGCAGTGGTAATTTACACTTTTAATCCCAGTACAGGGATCCAGAGGATCTCTGTGAGTACGAGGCTAAACAGCCAGGCAGTGATGGCACACACCTTTATTCCCAGCACGGGGAAAGACCAGGAGTGGTGACCTATGCCTTTAATCCCATAACTCCGGAGACAGAAATCTTTCTGTGTTTCTGTGAGTTCAAGGCTAACTACCAAATAGTAGTAGCTCATGCCTTTAATCTTAACCTGGATGAGATACAGCTGGGCGAAGGAGGAATTTTAGGCAGGCATAGGAAGATAGAGAAGTCATTAGAAGCAACGTGGAGCGAGGCTGAGGAAGCTAGAAGATAGCTGGATGAGATTTAACTGTAGTGTTTCTTCTCTTTGATATTTCAGCCTTTCCCCAATAACTGGCTCTGAGTTTTATTTATTATAACCAGGATTTGTGCAACAACTTTGGATCTTAAACCTCTTGCTACCTCCATAGCTGGTTTTGAGCACCGATTCATGTGGGCTCAGTGCTGTCTCTATGAGCCTGAGGGATTGCATAAGCAAGGGCATGCAGTGCGTAGAGACGGGGATGTGGACAGGTATTAGAGGATAGGCAGATGCTGTGCCAGCAGTAACAAGGGTGCTGTCCATTCTGAGAGGTCTTTACCCACCTATTGGCTACTATCTACCTATCTACACTTGTATAACCATTAACATTGCTTTAGCTTGAAATCTGTCCTCTTCTTCTTGCAAAATCAAACTAGAGGGAGAAAACATTTTTAAGATGTGAGATAAATGTCTCCTTCCTTCTTGACTTTTTCCTGTCGTCTTGGGAGAAGCTTTACCCTTTTGTGCTTTGAGAAGTCCTTCTGACAGCCTGATTAAATATCACAGAGCTATTGTGGAGAGAGCTAAGTTATAGTGGCTTCCCTTACTTCAAATAGTGCTTTCTCTAGGCACTTTAATTTTGTCTAATAGGTGAGAGATGACCTTGAACATTAAAACTAAAGCCTTCTGCGTTCCTTAAGTGTGTGATAGCATATATATGTTCATTTCTGTGAGTACATTGGTGTTTCTTTTGCATGTATGCATATGTGTTTGTACGTGTTTGTCTTTGTGTATGTGAATGTGTACTTACACAACTATGAATGCAATTGCATACATGGTTGTGTGCCATGTGCATATACATGAGTGTATGCTTAGTGAATATGTATGCATAGGTAGATACTTGTTACATGGGTATGCAAGAGGTATGTGTTATGCTTGGGAATATAAATACATGCATGCTTTGTGCTTCCAAGTATGTACACAGGTGAGTATGATTGATTGTATGTTTTCACATGTATTCATGAGTATACATGTACATGGATCTGTGCTTGTATGTTTATAGGTAGTACTTCCATGTATGTGAATGAGTACAGGAGTGTATACAGTGTCTGCACATCTCCGCATTGATATATGCTTGTGTGTGTGTATGAGTGTGTATATATGTGTGTGTTTGTACATGCTCATTCTCTGTGAATATGATGCTATTTGCAAGTGCATATTGCCCTCTCAATACTCAAGGCTCTCTGCTTTCAATTATACTCAGCATAGTCCAAAACCCTTCTGAACTAATCCTAATCAACTTGGAAGCCACCACACTTGGGCATGAGGCTGTCAAGTGTGAGTGTTTGCAGATGTCAGCACGAGGAAGGCAGGAGTCCAGGAGGACAGATCAAGGCTTAGAGATGGCAAAATGCATGCCAGTGAAGCCTAGCTCCACAGCGCCAGCACAGCCACGAGAAAAACTCATCGTGACAGCAAATCAATAATCTCTTGGAGACGATCTGTTTTTGAAATATCCTTGATTAATTATGCCATGGCATGCTTGGCAACAATCCTTTGTTCCAGATTAACCTAATGCTTTTTGCATGAAGCAGGATTATAACTGGTTCTCATAAGTTAGATTTGACATTTGAAATCAGGCTTTAAAGGTTTAGGTTATAGATTTTCTTATGTCTCCATGTCAAACGTAATTGTTCTTATTGCTGGTCGTAGATGTTTACCAATCAATCAAAATAACATTTATTTGATCATAAACAAGACTAAATTAAAACCATTTGAGATCATTGTACTTGAGGAGTTGGTGAAGAGGCATCCTCAGACTCTGAAATCTTGCTTCAATGCTGTGACAGAGAGCTACGATGATATTTTAAAAAGCAATGGAAGCATCCTCCTATTAACTGCGAACATTAATTCTTCTCTATACTTTGTGCATGTGCAGCTTTTACTTAGTGATTTAGTCCCATCTGACTATGATTTGGAGTAAAATATTTACCCTCTTTTCTATAATATATAATTATAAATTTTATCTATTAAATCTGAATGTATTTTTAAATTCACTTATTACATATTGCATGCAGGAACTTATTTTTTTTTATTCCTCATGAATTGCAGGTGGGATTCTAATAAAAAACTAATGAAAAATAAGACTTGCTTCAGGATATAAGACTTAGAAATTCCTACAACAGAAGTTGAGCATACTATCGTCTATTTGGTTTTATTCTTTCTTAAAGTGCCCCTGTGCCCAGTGTATCAGGACCACCTTCTATCAGGCTTATTATAGCACTATATAGTACATTATGGGTGTATTTATACAGTCATAGTTATGGGTTGACATAAAGCCAAGCATTATTATCATGTAGGTACACAGTAGCAGTGCAAATCAAAACAGGCCCTTAATATTTCTAAAGCAAGTTTGGCAATATGGACTTACAGTCAGTATAGACCAGTTTGTCCTAAGATATAGCAGTGTAACACTGAAGTCTCCATAGATCAACCCTACAGAATTTATTCTTCACTGAAACTTCAGCAGTCTACTTGACTCTAGGGCAATTACCTTCCAGGTTATAACTCAGGGATTTGGACAGAGTCTATCTTGAGGTCCCATCATCTAAAGTCTCAGAAGAGAATGGCAGAAAAGAGAGAATGAATTCACAGTAGTGTGAGACACATCAATCTGGGACTGTCCACATAGCCTCCATTAATTTTAAACCTACTGTTTAATGTATGTTCTTGTAAAAAATGTGAGCTATACCTTAATGAGTAGAAGATGACTGCTTGAAATACATAGCAAAGAAAGGTTTCCAAATATCTGGTCAGTTCGTTGAACCTAAACAAACACATGAAAACTTGAGGCCTTTTAGTGAGCGTTGTTAGCAAATGATCTACAAAATAGGTTGTATCCCAGTTTGAGGACCTTTGAAGGCCATACTAAAAAGCAGCTCATTTGAAAGTAGCAGATTGATGTCAGAGAATGGAGTCAGGTGATCAATATATTCTTAGAGCCAAACTCTGACATTAGAGGATATGCCTGGATGAGTGGATTCTGCTGAGAAAGTAATTTCCAAGAAAACATAGACGTGTGTTATTGTGTGTTATATATGTTGTTAAATGTGTTACCTTTTCTCTTGATACACTTCATTTTTCAGTACTCCCTACTAAGTGTGTTTTCTCAGGACCTTGAAGGAAGTACTGTGCTGCTCCCATCACTCAGGGACTACTGTTTCCCTAACCTGCCACCTGCACTGTCTCACTGCTGTTCTTCACCTGTGTTCTCCTTGCTGCTCAAAATACTTTTAAAGAGAACAGACCTTTGAAGAGCCAGGAAAGGCTTACCCATGACTGAGTGCTTCTCTGTGATTATTCTCATTCTTCTTTCCTACCTAAAAGAGGACTCTGTATGAATAAGCTTTGCTTTTTTGTTGGTGCATCAAGAATGCTCTAGTGTCCAAATGCAGAGTCCAGGCAGTCCTGAGCCCTTGTAACAGATAAGGCCAGGCTACATGTTCTTTCTCTCTCACACATGGCAAGGAAAATGACCCCTCTGTAATACAAGATCCTCCATTAACTGTTGCCCCAACACATTTCCTGATGTCCTACAAACAACATAGAGCATAAAGATTCACAACAGGACCCAGAATGTAGACCACCTGAATCTGAGCTCAAATCTAGCACTTTTTACTTGGTTAAGCCTGAGCAATTCTCCTAACTTTCCTGTATTTGATTTTATGTAAAAATTGGAATTGATTATGATGGTAATAATGAATATTGCTTAGAGGGTTATTTGAGAAATAACAAGGTTTTAATCTATATACTCAGCCCCTTGCATGCAATAAAGGAATTCACAAAATCAATCATTAGTTGTAGGCATTGCTTAAGCCACATTTTCCATAGAATCTCATGCTAGAAATCCTGATGGATTACATTTTCTCTAAGGTGAGAGACTTTGTATTTGTATTTGGCTAATTAAAATGTGTCCCCAGTGGCAGCTGGCCAATAAGAGTGTTCACCAAGAGTATTCTGGGTTTCCATTTTAAGTACCTGGGGTTGTAACAAACAACTTCAGTATAATTTCTACTCAGTGAATGAATGAACAGATGAGTGAAGAGAAGAATGTGTGAAGCATGTTCTTGGTTGAAAGCCCAGGCTTACGAGTTATGGAGATCAGATTAAACACTGCCTGCATGATGTGTGAATTGTATACTATGTTTAACAAGTTATTCCCCTGATCCTCTGTGCCTCACATAGAAAATGAAGGTGAAGATAACACTGTACAAGAGTCTTTCATGTGAATTAAATAAGATTAAAGTGGAAATGATCTACTCTAAAAACAGCATACATCAGCTCAGGAGATGGAAGCTCTCCCTGTTTTTATACATACCATATTCGTGTACATTGTAGACACAGAGGGATGGAAAAATCTCCTTCCCATGTGTCTAAATAGACATTAGCCAAACTTATCTTTCCCCTGTTTGTTTTGTGTCACATTTATTATTAAGGTTAAGAAGGAAAGAAATCAGAAAAGAGACTTAAATTGAGTGAGACAGAGAGGTAGGAGAGATGAGGGGAGAGGTGAGAAGGGTGCCGGGAGAGATGGTGTCCTAAAGACCACTGAGCTCCTTCCTGGGCAAAAAGCCAAGAGACAGAACCAAGCCAGAGGGGCACACCATGGTGAATACGTCCCTCCCTTCCTTGTCCCATGCTCTACTCTGCCTCTAGCTTGGCCTTTCTATCATTGATACCCATTTGGTTTCCCTTTCTTCATATACTGAAACTTGGGCTTATGGAGGAAGAAGAATTTGGCATGATGCATGAAAAATCCTCCAGAATTCAGAGTACAACCTTCATTACTCATTTCACCCCTGGATTCTGGGGTGACACAATGTGGTATCCCTTTGGTTAACTGAGCCATGCCTTCCTATGACTTATTTTTACTCCTGCCAGACAAGTCTCCATTGCCCATTTTTCTGCGTGTCTACCCCTAGACCCTGGTAGAAACCCAGCTCAGAAGTATGCTGCTGTGTGAAACTTCTCTTTAATCCACCAAATTAGATCAGAGATTTGGGGAACCTTGTACCATGCCTTCCATGCATGGAGCTCACCACACTCGTCACCTTGTGTCTAGAGGCACTAGGTTGCAAGAACTACCAATACTAATTATGGGATGTTCCTAGAAGAAGTGAAAGCTAGGCCGCTGAAAACTCCCTTGTAACATTTTATAATATAGTGTACACCATTGCTGTCATCCATTCAAAAAACAAAAACAAAAACAAAAAAACAAAAAACTAACTATTGGTCCATAAGATGCTGGGCTGCAAATAAGGAGAAAATGTACAGCCCAGTGGTGCCTCTCAATATAACACCTTAGATACTCTGTACCTCATGAATACTATTATTAGGAAGATTCAGCAAAAGGAATTTACTATCCTCAAGTCACTTTAAAAAAATGCATGTAAATGTATCTTATAGAACAGACCCTCTAGTTAGTTATTGTCTCAGTGTAATTGTTTCCATGATGCAAAAATATGCATGTCTGTGTTTAATGTGTGACACTATTTAGTTGATTTGTTCTAGTAAATAAAACCATATCCTAGGAGTTGTTGAAACTAATGTCAGGGCTGAAGGCATCCTAAATGAAGTGCTCAGGCTATAAAGAAGTTGGCAAGTGCCTGGAACATTCTGGAACTTGTGTTGGTTCCATCTGGACCTATATTTCTGACCCTGGGTCACAATTTCTAATCTTGTTTCAAAGAGGAGGTAAAAAGTCATTTAACTTGATGTCATGGCAAGCAGGAACAGATGGTCAACACCATGCCACAAAGACACCATCAAAATAGATTCCACATCATGTTTACAGGCACCACCAATGTAAAACCAGGACCTCCTCACCTAGGAAAGATAAGCCCATGACAAGAGGAAGCACCTGGAAAAACAGAGACCATAGTAGTTGAAATTGGCAGTTCCTTCCATTGTAGACTCTAAAGCATGTCTGCTATGGATTATCAATCACCCCTTGAACTTGCCATTTAATGAAATTACTAACAATTTCAGAATAAAACATTTAGTCATATTTAGATAGAAGTATGATTTCAGATTTGCTACTTTCCATGGAAAAACACAGCTGTTATCTCAAAGAGTATATAAGGAAAAGCCTAAGCTGGAGTCCAACATGACCACCATGGCCCAGAAATCTCAAGTCACCTTACCCCAAGTAATGTGTCCAACACAATAACGTTCTTATTATGTTTTATAGTAACAGAACCCAAAGTCATAAATCAAGATATTTTTTGATTGGCAGACACTAGATGTTTATTTGTGCATCTCAAAAAAAAAAAAAGTGCACATGATAATCTCAAGGATGCTAGAGCAGATGCAGAGGTAGGTTATAAAGAGCACCTAACATAAGTGGATTTCACACTGGCAACATTTCAGATCTCCATAATCGCAAAGTTCCTATCAGTTAGTCAGCAATTCTAGAGTCTTGCCTTCCCATCCCAACCCCCACTCCTATGCCCCCCCTCCACCACCCAACCACACCCTGAGAACTTCACTTCATCAAAATTAACATGCATCAGTCAGTTTCCAAGCTGCCTGGAGTCTTGTTTTTAATCTCCCTGAAAGGGGAAACATGCCTCACTGGTTCTGAATTCACGGTGATCCCAAGAGATTTTCCTGTACTCATCCAGCACTGGGCTTGCATTCAGAGTGCAGAAGTCAGTTGGACAATGAATCCGCCACTATCTTGTGGTTTTCCCATTTTTATGATGTTACCCTTTCTATCACTTCAAATTATATGACTTCATGTTTTAAACCTGGAAGTTCCTTCTTGTTTTATTACCAAATAAAGATTTCTCAATTTAATTCCCTTTTATTATGTAAGTGAATAAGGCAAAAAAAAAAAAGAAAAAAAAAGCAAGTTGTAATCTAGTGTGCAGTTTTTTATGTACTAGGGCAGGGTTTCACGTTGCTTTATTTTTGCTGGACTTGTAACCCTGATGGATTTCATTAGGGATACCTTCACCCTATCTTCTCAGGTAGGGTCAATTCCACATCTGCTCAGGCCCTCAGTCTGGGTGCTCTGAAGCCCCCAGGTGCACACTGACATGTACACACACAGAGATGTTCACAAGTATGTGTGCAGGGACATCTTTCTATTTGTGATCATCAGTTGTCATAGAAATGTTAAGAAGCCTAGATGCCCTAACATGAAAGAGCATAGTTAGTTACCTGATAAGTGATGGATGACCATATGTCTGTGAGAACTCCATGAAGCCTGCCCATGCACTCCAGACGGACAAATGTGAACAAATAGAGATTTTGGTAATCTCTATTACCAAACAAAGTTGTTTATACACCACAATCCAAAGATGGCTTTTCCTCTAATGAAGAATGAACTTTGGTCCAGTATCTCCATGGTAATAGAGGTACTTCCCTGTGGAGGTAGGGTGTTTTGTAAAAAAGAATGACTAGAGAGATAGCATAGAACAGTCTCTGAATCGTATTTGTTATCTCTGGTTTTGAGTGCTCTGATTACAGCAGTAAGTTCTAGGTACATAAAATGATCTTGAGATGTCCTCAAGTTCACTCACCTCTCTTCTCCTGATTTTATGCCACCCTATGCAGTTTTATCCTTCTCTGAGTCAGTAACAAAGGATCTTTGTGTTGTTTTTAATTCTCTTTGTGTATACGTTGCTGGTTGCCATTGCAGTCTTAAATGTCTTACAGTCCATATCCATACACAGTGTAAACCTGTTTCCTTAATATTGTTAAATAACAGTATACTCTCCCCACATAAGTGCCTATACTTACTACCTGCACACCTCTCCATATTTTTCACAAAAACCCATCCATTCACAAATAATCTGGTAGTTCTAGACTTTATCAACAATTACAGGGTGTACTGTATTTGTATTAATCATGGTTACTTGAACAAACCTCGGAGATAATCAACTGAACTAGTAAAGGTTTGTTTTGGCTCTTCGTTTGGCATTTCAGTCCATAATTAGCTGGCCCTGCTGCTCTTGGCAGGGTTGTGAGGCAGAGCAAAGCCACTAACTACCTCATGGCCAAGAAGTGACGCACAGAAAGAAAAGGGACCAGGTTCCCGCAGTGTCTTTCTCATGCACATTCCCTGTGACCTGAATACCTTCCACCAGATCCCACCTCTTCAAGTCTCTACCATATCCCAACAGCCTCAAGCTGAGAATCCAGCCTTTAACAGACGGCCCTTTGGGGGACTTCAAGTTCCTACTCATGGGCATAGTCCTGTGCAAGGTAAGCCATATGGCTCAGAGCCCTGGCATTAAATACTGCTAAATCACACAGTGAAGGATAATTCCCTGTTCATTGTCCTTCTGATTCTATTAGGAAAGGCTCTATTCCATGTTAATATGTCTTTAATGCCCCTCTCATACTTATTAACATCCCTATTTAATACATGTAAGTCCTTATAATCAAGGTCTTAGTCAAGCAAATATATCTGGTAAACACCTTACAGTGATTCAATTTCAAAGTATTTGTTTTTATGGTTTTTTTTCTTTATGGCAAATGTTATTCCATTACTACAGCTTAAATAGTTTCTTTTTAGATATATTTCAGAAAGTGTGAATTGAATGTGAACAAAAATATTTTATCTGTTTTAAATTCAGCAGCTGTGGCAAGGCCTTGTTCTGAGTTTTCACACCTAGACTATTTTGTGTTCAGAGAGCTTTTTATTCATTTATCTGTGTGCACTGTTTGGACTACATGAGAGAAAGTGAACATAATCTTCTACTCTGGAGTTCTGTCTTTCCTTTTGGCCTCAAAAGAAGAATTTATTTGTGGGGCCCTAAAAACATTATGAGCCTTGGATCCGTGTCTTTTGACCTAGCTCTAGACTACTCAGTCCTGATATATGTGCAAACCAAACTTAGATTAGCCTTTGACAGGGACTAATTCAGTCCATCCCCTTATTCTACAAAGTGTAATTTTAAGCTTCAGAATATGCAAGTCTCCCATCTGGAGTCTTTGATAAGGAGGCACAGGACCCACACTAGGTCCCACAGGCCAGCCTGCTAACTCTACTTCCACAGTCTACTTTCTAATTATCCTGCATCACTATGCCACATTGTTCCTCTGAGCATCTTCTGCAAATACTCATAGCCTCTTCCATCTCTTCACTCATCATGTAACAGGTAAATCATGGGTCCTTCTGTATATGTCTGTTGAGTCTGAGGATTCTTCTGTGTTGGGGAAGACTCTACCCCATGTATCTACTCTGTGTTAGATAATGTTGATCAGTTCATGGCAGAAGTCACCCTGCTACACCCCAGCAAACTGATCCAAACTCATTTAGAAAATACACAGATGTAATGGCCCATAGAGTCTTCCAAATACAGCTTGTCACCAAAAACAGTAACAGTGAACGACAAAGTTTGGTACATGATAACTACATATCTTAGACCAGTGTTTCCTAAGGCAAAGCTTCTATATTGATCAGATGACATGTTGACACATTTGACAGTCAATGATCCCCATAGTACTTAGAAACAAACTCAGTCACACAGGAGTTATTCACTGAAAATTGTATTGGTATTCTTTTCTCTGCTGTAATTAATTACCTAAGGCAGGTAAACTTTATAAAGGGAAGGAATATATTTAGCCTATTGAGAATTCTAGAGATTCAATCCTGGTGATAACATCAAGATAGGTGAAATCTCAAGGAAGAATGTAAATGGATGGGAGACACCACATTTCTATACAGAAAGGTTAGGTTCATAAACCCTTCCAAGAGCATTCCTCCACTGACATGAGGAGGTATTGCTTGTCTGCACCTCTTAAAGATCCATTGTCCCTGCTTCACTACATGGAGCATCATATCTCCTAACACATGAGCCCTTGGGGAACAAGCCACATCCAGATCTTAGTAGCAACAAAAGCAAAGAACAGCTCAGTGCAAGTCTTCAGATCTGGTTACCAAACTGTCTCCATGTTTCTTTCTCACAGTGGATCTACCTCTACCTAAGAACACGGTGGAATTCTAGTTCTTTGTTCTGCTTCCAGCTACCCATAGCTGTCATCACACCACTGCATTTTGGCTTCATGGTAGCTGGGAATTTTTGTTGTTGTTTTATTATTTACTGTTATTGAGATGACAGTGTACTATAGGAACCACAAAAAATAATATTTAGAAGATGATTTCAAAATTATCACAATAAATATTTACTATGTGTTCTATATGCCAGGGTCTTTGCTAAGTGCTACAGATATTCCAGCAAGCAAAATGTAAGTTCTCCATTCCCATGAAGCCATGCTTCTAGTTGAAGACATATCCTGGTGCTCAAGTCCTTGAGGTGGAAAGCTTGCTACCTGGGAGCAAATTCACACTGAGGTTCTTACACATAAAGTTGTAAAGTAAGCATCCTTCCTGCTGCTCCAGATTTGAACTTCCAGTTCAGTTATTGCAGGAGTATACATAAATTACCAATTTTTTTAATTCATAAAACTTTAGTTATAAGGCAACATTTATATTTGGGGTAATACTTGGCACTGTGTTTGGTAAGAAAACAAACACAATGTCATCAATAAGATATATGTTATTTATAAATTAAGACTAATTTACACCAAAAATGTTTGGATGGGGAACTATATATTATTTTGTGCATTAAAATTGTGAATGAATTAAAAATAAATAACTAAAATAAAATTTCCCTTGGAATTTGCCACTGGGCACATCTTCACATGTGCAGCTAGCCACACGAAGGCTTCTTGTTAGTGGTCATGCAACTGATGGAATTCATTGCCCTCTTTTCATACAGAGGATGACAGTGATGCTGCTATCAGATCTTCCTTTTCTCTAGCCACTTCCTGTCGGCATCAACAAAGTACACCATGACCTTGCCAAGTACAACATCTGATCATCAGCAGGCATGCTAGGTACAAGAAAGAAACTGGGCAACTGAGCAATTTTGGGTTGGTAGTTCATTGAAAAGTGGCTCATTTTCTGCTCACTTTTGATCAATGAATGAAGAAGTAGAGTTGAGAAATTTCTTCTAAATAGCCAGCCCAAATCATAACACTGTCACTTCTAACCCACCCAGGCCTTCAGGGTCAACATTGTGTTTAGAGTAAAAGTACAATTTGCAGATCTTTTTCTGTGTAACATCTGACAAGACATGTACTTTGACTTTTATACTGTACTATTACTGCTGATATCTCAAACTGCTGGTGAGATTCCCAGCCGCTGTCATCTGAAGTAAGTAGATTAAGGGGGGGGGGGAACCAGTAGGATCCATCTCTTATCTGCATTTTCTCCCTGTGTTAGCACCCAGAACCTCTTGAATAGTTTACTGAAGAGCTGACTGTACTATTTCAAACTAACAACAATAATAGAAAAATAAAAGTGAAATATAAAGCTAACCATCTGGGGAGTCACTCACCCTATACCCATGAAATATCACACTCTGCTAATGAACACTCAGGGATAGATAGATGGTATGTAGAAATGCTGGGGCCAAGAATGTCCAGCACTTTAATACTTATTACAAAACCACATCTTTCCATTTTCTCTATAAATATGAGCCAGAAACTTTTTTCAAAAATACTTATCTTGATATCCCCAATGTGTCTTTCACCCGCCAACACTTACCTGCCACCTGATTCCATTTTGCTAAAATGCTAGAGTTAGACAATCATAACATTCTATTTCCTGCCTTGTTCTTGAATACACAAACAATACAGTAAGATCAAGACAAAGATTCTTTCCCAGCTGTTCAGGAGGTACTCAGTAGAACTGAAACCTATGGATGGCTCCATTGCCAGCTCTGCCCCCTTTACATTCTCAAAAATGTCCCCAAAGGCATTAGATGTGAGGATGTGGGGAGCATGCAGTTTTCCATAAGACCTCAGACCATATGCATATCTTATGTCTTTTTATTAGAGTCTCATACCAAGAGTATTTCATCTGTGGGGAATTCAGAAACTTAGCATTCTTCTTTTTAGACTGCTGAATGGGATCAATTCCATCTCTGTCCTGGCCCACGATGCTTGCTATTACAGTAGTCACTAAGTGAGAAGAAAGGATTGTTCCGTTCAGATCCTTGGGATTCTCCTTTCAGATGTCACACCTACAGCTACACAGAGAAGGTACCAACTAGTCCAGACTCATCATTGGTATCAACTAGTCCAGACTCGTCATTGTCCCTCATGATCTTGCTACACATGGTTTGAGAGTGTGTGTCAGGTTGCTTCTTTAAAGTGAGAAGCAGTTGAGATCTGACTTCCAAAAGAAGGAATGTACATCATGACATTTCCAACAAATAAAAAACTGAAAGCCTTTAGTCACTTACTACCTACAAACACGAATTGGTTTTATAAATTTCAGAACATCCACATAGCAAATTTAAGGCAGTTTAGGTCAAGATTGATGTTCTTTTTGTTTTGTTTTGTCTTAGTAATTTTTTTATTTAAAAATCTTTTCATACCCTCCCCTACTCCCTCCCCTCTCTCCTCTCGTCCCTCCTCCCTGTTCTCCCTCAGCCCCCCCCTTACCCCCATCCATTGGGCAAGGAATCCCAAAGTGAGTCAGTTCTGTCTGGAATATCCAGTTGAGGTAAGTCTGATGTGAGGGTGATCTGGCTGTGATATCTGTCACTCCGTTGATTGCCAGGGTTGATTTGGCTGATCTGGCTAGGCAGGTGTCCCCTTCCTCCCTCACCACTCCATGTGCATCCTTCATCCCTCTCAAAGCTGCTGTGTTCTCAGTCAAAGAGGACGACCTTCTCAGAATAGAGGAGGACCAGAGTTCAGTCAAGGGTATACTAGTGGCCGCTCCCCTGCTAGACCCTCAGACCAGCTCTCAAGACTGGTGTTCTTAAAATAATTTCTAAAATGGCCACAAATGTCTTCCTCAGTTTCTTTCTTTAGAGATTTAAAGTTTCCATTAAGAGGGCTTTCAAGGCCTTTGTTAGGTTCATTTCCAGGTGGTGTTGAGGCTGTTGTGAACAGTGTTTGCATGGTCTCTTCCTCAGTGTGCTTGTTGTTGGTAAATAGAAAGATTGCTGAGCTTCTGAGCTGATTTTGGGTCCTGCCACTTTGATGAAAGCATTAGTTACTTCTAGAAGTTCTCTTGTGGAATTTTGTGATGGTCCCCTGCAAACAGGGAACATTTGACTTCTTTTCCTATTGATATCCCTTGACTTCTTTTACCTAGTTGCTGTAGCTGGGGCTTCAAGCAGTGTATTGAAAAGGAACAAGAAGAGTAGTCAGCCCTGCCACCTTGCTGATTTTAATGAAATTGCTTCATGTTTTTCTTCACTTAGGGTGATGTGCGCCATTTGTCATATGCAGCCTTTATATTGAGATATGTCCTCTCTGTTTCTGTTCTCTCTAGGGCTTTTATCATCTAGCACATTGAATTTCTTAAATGATTAAAAAATATCTTTGAAAGTGTTTAACATCCTTAGCAATCAAGAAAAGCAAATTAAAACTACTTTGGGATTTTATCAGACCTCAGACAAAGGACACAATGGTCAATAAATGCTGGCAAGGATGCAGGAAAGAGGAACCCTCATCTACTCTTGGTGGGAATGTAAACTGGTGCAGCCCTGTGAAAATCTGTGTGGAGAGTTCTCAAAAAACAAAAAACAGATTTATCATACGAACGAATTGTACCACACATGGTACCTATCTGAAAAACTCAACATCCTACTCCAGAGATGTGTCTGATCACGTTTATTGCTACTCTGTTCAGAATATGCAGAAAATCTCTGCCTAAATCAGTGGCGATGGGTGAATAGATAAGAAAATGTGGTACAAATATATTACAATTCTTTTTGGATGTAAAGAAAAAGTATAGTCATCAAATCTGCAGGTGAATATACAGAACTGAGAAATACCATGCGAAGTTACGTAACCCAGAGCAGGAAAGGCAAACTGTGTCTTTCTTATTTGTGGATCCTAGATCCAAATCTGTAGATTTGAGATATAGCCTGGAATAACCACAGAAGCTGAGAAAGGAGAAAATGACCATGGGGAGAAGAGGGTTGAAGAGCTCGGGTTGGGTAAAAGTAGATCACAAGTGTTCTGAAGGTGGAACGGAGGGGAGTCAGACAGGACTTACCTAGGGGAGAAAGGATAAGGGGGGAAGAAAGACATAACAGTAGGGATGTTTGAAAGACCGTAGGGAAACACTTTGTGTTTATTTAAAAATATGTACAGATGGTGTCAGGGCTTCTGTTATTTTTATTTTATTTTATTTTATTTATTTATTTATTTATTGACTTACTTACTTACTTCCCTACAGGTTTTACTTGTATATCATGGCTTCCAGTTTTGAATTGGAAAGGGATTCCTGAGTGTGCAAACGAATGTGTCTCTGCCTCTGTGTGTGTCTCTGGTGCCTTTTCTTGGGCTCTTTCTCTTCTGTTTGTTTTGTTCTATTCCAGTTCATTTTCTTTAACCTTATTAGATCTTACTATTAACCCTTAGGTCCCTGCTTGTTCTAAGAAGAGACAGAAAGAGTGTGGATCCAGATGGGAGGGGCAATGAGGAAGAATGAGAAGAAGCAGAGAAAGGGAAAACTGTGATCAGGGAGGAAAAAATCTATCTCCACTCAAAGGAAAAAAGAAATGAAATTTTCATTATATATATGCATGCATATGTGTGTGTGGAGAGAGACATATGTATAACTTAAATTCTGAAATATTGTTAAATTATAATACTGTCATAAGCCCAAAACAAAACTGTATTCATAGTGTAATCTTAACTATGTTTCTGGAATGTGCACAAAAAAGAAAAAAATAGCACATGCACTATGACTGCTAGTGCTTATTACCACCTCGGCAGGCTCTAGAATCACCTGGAGATGGACATTATTCATGCCTATGGACTGGCATGCCTGGATGATGCTCAGTTCTGAGCAGGGCCATTCCCTAGGCAAGAGATTTTAGACTGTATAAAACAGAGAGTGAGCTGATCATGAAAATGTACTTAACTGTGTCTATCTTTTGGCTTCTGCTTTTTCTTCACCCCCCCCCTTTATTTTTCTTTATATCCTTTTATGTTATAAAAATTTTCCCTTGTGAGTATCAAATAAATTAAAATTTGAAAACTTTAGGGACAGAAAAAAAGGCTAATGGGTCAGTTGCTGCAGTGTGTGTTTTTATATCCATTCTCTCATGGGAGAGCTATGCATGACTGTTGTGGGTCTTTTCAGGGAATTTACACCATTAGTTCTCCTGCTGGAGAGAAATTACTGTAAAGAGGCAATGATAAGAATCTAGTCTTTCTTGTTCGTTTCCAGCACACAACGGTTTTACCCTTTATATTAATCGAGATGAGGACATCCCACCATCAATATCCCAGCAGGAGCAGCGGACTCGCCGCCATATGCACCTTCTCCGTGGCCTATATATTATGGTAAGGACTGGTCCTGCTGGGCATCCATACTGTATTAGATTCTGCACTGCTAAATTTGGGCCCATACTACATTATGGATATAATCACTAACAGATTCACACTGCGTGCCTCATTTGGTCCAAGACCTGGGCTTTGTCTTGTTTCCCCAGATGCTTATATTTTTAGAAATATCTGCCAAACCTCACACAGCAGGAATTTGTTGAACAATCCCGTGTAAGCAGTGCGTGTTCCAAAGCTCCGTTATTCAACTTGTTTTCAAGCTAAATGTTTTTCTTGGACATTAGTTTTATAGCTTAAAGGCTTTTTCTTTTGTTGGGGATTTTGTTTTTGTTGTTGCTTTTGTTGGGGGAAAGAGGGCTGCAACAGACAGAAGTGAAAGCAAATGAACCAACCTTTGTAAGTGAAAATGTACATTTTTATTAACCTACTTAAAACCTATTAAAATGATCTATTAAAAATAGAATGTATTTAACTTACTTGTTTTTGGATATTGGGGATAAATAAGCCACAAGATATCTCCATGTGATCTGTTGGTCACACTAAAGTCCCCAGCATGTGGTGCCAAATTTATCTGATAAGAATTTTTGCTTTGTGTTAACTTCAGCTTTTATCATGTTTAACACATTGATATACTCATTTATCTTAACACCAGGAAAATTTGAATTTTGCTATATAATTACAGGTTCTCTTTGATATATTACTGCAGAAAGAGGGGTTCCTCTTGTGAGCATCTCTTCCTCTTGGGACTCTCATGTCTGGGGTTCTGGGGTTGCCATCTCCTCCTTTAAGCCTGGAGCACAGGAGAACATTCTTCCAGATGCCACACAACAGTTTTTAATCCTGCTTAAATCTTAAGCTTCTTTGGAGGCCCAGTCTCCATGGAGCATTTTTCTTCAGCCAGTCTAGAGATTGAGAAGAAAGTAGTCAGTATAGGACTCCACATGCTTCTTATAAACAATAATATCATATCCCAGGCCTGAGAAGAAGGAACACTGGCCACTAGGGAAAAAATAATGTGTCTGGATATAAGTAATATAAGTAATATTCAGAGTAAAGACCTCAGAATAGACAGTTCACCATTTCTACCTTTGTCCAGACCACCAGCTGGTGAAAGACTACTCAGGAAGACTTGAGAAGTTCATTTTTCTAATCACTTACTTTATAGTTGGGTTTTTTGTTTGATTGTTACTTTGGGGTTTTTTTGTTTTGTTTTGCTTTTTTAATTTTCTGTTCAGAATTTTAAATATTAACTTTTTCTGAAAAAGTTCTAGAGATTTGTCTCACTGATATCTAAATAAATAATGTTGTATCTTAGAAATGAGCATATATGCTTTGTAAACATGAACTTGACCTTCAAAGACTGCTACCTTTCAGAAGCATCAAATATGGAAGCTGCATGGTCATTCAGGGATGTTATCTGGAACTACCTGTGGCCTTAAACTCAGCTTTTTCCCAACACTCATTCTAGAAACTCATCACTACACTACAGTACAGTACACTACAGTACAGTACACTACAGTACAGTACACTACAGTACAGTACACTACACTACAGTACACTACAGTACAGTACACTACAGTACAGTACACTACAGTACAGTACACTACAGTACACTACATGAGGGACAGGGAGTCTCTCTCTGGGAGCTGTGGTGTATTTCTGAGAATTTATTCATGTGCTGTGAAAAGATCTTGCAGAGCCTGGAGGTTTCAGAACTATGTTCTTTCTGAGGCTTTTCTTCCGCAGGGTATACAATCAGCCCACGTTCCAAAGAGACGCATGGGAAATACCACACAGTTCTCATTATAGACCCCCAAGATTCCTCGTTAAAATGAAGCATTACTCGTGTTCTCTGTGCCAAGTGAGGCTTGCCAGCCCCATGTACTCCCTCGGCAAACCAGAACTTGTTTAGACATGTACTTGCATTAACCAGCAAATTCCCTTAGATTTGTTCTGAGAGAGCTCTCAAAGTAGACGTTTTTTTCCTTTGGTGTTCTGCCCTAGGTATTCATAGCTCTGCCAAAAGCTAAACAATGCCCCTCGAGTCATGTCATATTGTATAAATCCAAGGGTTTAATTGTTGTCAAAAAGGTACTGGCTTTTGCTCCCTTCCAGGCTGTCTCGGAGCCCGACACACCAGTGACACAACAGTTAAAGATTCAGGAAATGAAATCTTCTGATAGCATACCAGGGTTGTAAGTGAACATTCCAGAACCTCATGCCAAGATGGGGGAAACCATTCCTCTTATCATGTGCTAATTATAAAATAAATGGGTCTTCTTTGCAATGCTGAGTATAGAAAGTTGACTAGACCTCAGGGCTGCTGGCCAGGCTGACTGGCTACTCGTGTTGGATTCTAGCTCTCCCATCCCCTAAATCTTCTTTGCCGCCTTGTTCTATTCTCCTCCTAGATTTAGATAGGATTGTTCAGAAGGGAAGGAAGCTAGACTTTTATTCACTGGCACCATGGATGTATGTTGTTGGTGGTTGGTTTTTCTCTTTTAGAGGTCGCACCACCTCACCCCCAAACAAATCACTCTCAGAGTCTTATTCTTACTTATGAATGCACGGCCTTAGCTTGGCTTGTTTCTTTTTTTCTGTATGCTTTTTAGTATTATTATTATTAACAAAGAAGTCACACTTTCTATCCCTGTATATCATTATTCAAGGTCCCTTCCCCCTCCTGCCACATCAGGTCATTTTTTCTTCTCCACAACTCCCCATCCCGTCCCTGGGCAGGCAGCAGACAGTCCCATGGTCCTACTGATCCAATATTGCTTAGTTCAGTCTCCACTCCTGGCAGATCCAGTTTTCTCCCCCTTCCCTCAAGAGTGAGTTAGGTGTTCCTTTAGGTGGAGTGGGCGAAGAGTCAGTCCAGGGTGTTTCTGATCCCAAGCTGTTCAGTGGTTGTGGTTTGCAGCTTGGGCATGCTTGGCTTTTTTTTTTTGTTCGTTTGTTTAGAGACCACTAATGAGAGAGTACATCCCCTGCTTATCTTTCTGAGTTTGTGATACCTTGCTCAGGAGAATATTCTCCAAGTCCATCTATTTGCCTGCAAATTTTAGGATATCATCTTTTCTTACTGCTGAGTAGTACTCCATTGTGTAGATGTACCACAGTTTGTTAATCCATTCTTCAGTTGAGGGACATCTAGGTTCTTGCTATTACAAATAATGCTGCTATGAGCATAGTTGAGCTAATGCCTTTGGAGTATGACTGTGCATCATTAGGGTATACACCCAGAAGTGGTATTGCTGGGTCCTTAGGGAGATTGATTCTCAATTTTCTGAGAAACTGCCATACTGCATTCCAAAGTGGCTGAACAAGCTTACACTCCCACCAACAATGGAGGAATGTTCCCCTTGCTCCGCATCCTCTCCAAGCTTGACTTGTTTCTTATCACCTTTCCTAACTCTAAATTATCCCATCTACCTTTTGCCTCTGGGTTTTTCTCTTCTGTTCTCCAATCTCACTGTCCCTTTTATTCTGTGACTGGCTACCCCTAGTGTCCTCCTCCTCCTTTGGCTACTTTTCTGCTTCTTTCTCTTCCCAGATTTCTCCTGTTTATCCTCTCTGCCTGCCAGCACCACCTCTCTCTCTCTCTCTCTCTCTCTCTCTCTCTCTCTCTCTCTCTCTCTCTCTCTCTCTCTCTCTCTCTCTCTCTCCTGCCTTGCTATTGGCCATCCAGCTCTTTCTTAGATCTTCAGGTGTTTTAGACAGGCAAAGTAACACAGTTTCACAGAGTTAAACAAATGCAACATAAATAAAAGTAACACACCATAAAATAATATTCTACAACAGTACGTCTCCCAACCTCATTTGGGTCTTCTCCAACCTTAGCATCCAAAGGTCAATCCAGACTCCACTTAAGCACTTCTGCCTGTCCACTGAGTTTCCCTCTCAGTTGCTCAAATGTTTGAGGCACAAACATTCTCCTATCCATTCCTGAGGACTTCTCAGCTCCTTTCTCAAACACCGCCCCATCTCCATCCCCCACACATTTCTCTGTACCTTTTGTAAGATGCTAAGCATGCAGGGGGGGGGCAGTTAGCAGAGCAATGAAGACAGAACACCACACATGTTTATTTAAATATTCTTTCAGTTCCTTCAGATAACTTTATAACATAGGCATTCCTTACCCATTCCATGGACAAGAAATAAAAGCCCACAGAGGATATTTAGCTTGCCTAAGACAAACCATAGGCCTATTGCCAAACCAGTAGTGCAAACCCAGGTATATAGCTCAGTCCACATCATTACCTCTGCCCTCTCCTGCCTCCACCTGTGTGAAGAGTCCTATGGCTGAATTTATTATGTGAGTTTTTGCTTTTCTGTGTGTCTTGAAGAAAGCATCAAATCAGTCAAGTCTAGGAATTGAGACTTTTCTGGGTTATGGCAACACTCCTCTGCTTCACCTTTCAGGACCCCAGCTTCCTTGCATTGAAATTGTAGAAGAGGCTGGTATGAGTGTGAAGGGGTTGGGAGGACCCCATGTTTTAATGGAGCCCTGAGAACAAGGCTGACACCACAGTAAAAACTTTCTCTGTTTGCTACAGTGAGGTCCCAGAGGCTTCATGGCAAAGAGCAATAAAAGCTCCTAATGTTTTCTTCTTGAGAGTTTAAGAATTTTAGTTAGGGTGTTAAGTTCTTCGGCTCTCTGTGACTCACTTCCCTCATTCATACAGTCTTCACTTTAGAAATCCAAAACTACCCTAAGGGACATGGAAATATCATTTTTATTGTCTCACAGCCCTGATGGTTTTAGACAGATTCCATATTCCAAATCTCATTATCCCAAATGTGTTCATTAAACAACTTCCCAACATAAAAAAATAAAGTAAAAATCAGAATGCAGTGTGATTTCCCTTTTATGTTCCAATCCCAAATGGTTCCAGATCTAAATTCTATGGTCCCAGCAACCTCATCTCAGCCACAGAATCCTGGATTATGTCTTCTTTTCCTATTGGCAACTTTCTAATTTTCTCAAGCTCTGGCTGAAAACACATTTCTCTTTATATGCATTGTCTTCAAATACACAGAAAAAAAAACAGACAAAAAATTAAAATATACTCTAAGACATAATATTCTTAGACACGAGACAAAAAAATAGAAAGAAAGTGGAATTTCAGATCACACGAATGCTGCATTCCATAGAATGCTTCTTCACCAGCTGAGCAAATGTAGCCAAGGCACAGTTGTTCTTTGACTAGAAGATTGCATTTTACTCTGTTCACCCAGGATAGTTTATTCCATTATAACAGCCTCCCCTACTGATCATAGTATCTGAGATTTTGTTTCTGATTTTTCTGGTATTGCAGAACTGGGCCCAAGCTCAAAGTCCAGTTAGAAATGCCTCACATTTTGAGGGAGAAGGGGAAGGAGCAGAATTAGCCAAGGACTCAGCTTCCATCCCCATCACCAAATAGCCCACTCTTCACCATGATTCTCTTCACCGTCTCCCCACCTCTCTGCTCCCAGCCTAGCTGGAAAAGGGGAGGAGTAATTGCTAGTTGAATTTGAGTTCTATGGAGCCTTCCAAGAAGGAAGTACCTTCACACACTCACTGAAGGCAAGGGTGAGAGAGTCCCTGGGAAGTGGCAGGGCTGGGCCTTCATCATTGGACATATCTGATTCAGGAAAGACATGGCAGGAAAGGGAAGGGTTAGCCATGGGACAGCTGCTGTTACTTTGTTTGTGTCTTGGAGATGGGTAAGCTTCATGGGAATCTGGTTTAACAGAGGAAAGTTTGGCACTGAGGTGTCTCACGGGCTCAATTACAAGTACAACCTCGGAGGCAAGAAATTGTCCACGGACATGCAACTGAGTGTGTGTGCTGCCAGTCAGAGGTCAAGGGTGCTAGCCATGTCTCAGTGTGGTCCTCGTGCCCCTGTTAGGAAAAAAAGATGAATGTAGTTAGTCAGGATTTCCATGAGACCAGAAAAATGGCAGTCTGAGAAAATAACTCGGAAGGTAAGAGGGGGCATTTGCTTTGTCATTATAAACACTTAAATTTGAATTCTCAGCACACACATGAAAAGCTATGCATAGCCCTACATGCCTCAAACCCCAGCACTGACAGGCAGAGATCCTGAGAGGTTGCTGGCTAGCCAGCCTATCCAAAGTGATGAGCTTCTGGTTCAGTGAGGGACCCTGTCTCAAAGTAGTAAGAGCTGGAAATAAATAAAGGAAGGAAGACACCTGACAAATTACGCTGGCCTTCACGTGTACGTGCAAGGGTGCATACATCCCTTACACTTGTGTTCATGCATGTACCACATATATGTTCAACACACACACAGTAAATAGAGAAACTGGCACACGGTGGTCACTATATCACCGGAGCTCCATTCAGTAGCCATTGTTGGTCTCTCCATTCTTTATGTGTGCTGAGTCACCTGAGCACCTGAGCACCCTTCCACATTTCCTCATCCCTCAGAGGTTAGGCTTAGTCTGGACGTGGGTATGCAGATGTTCCGAGTGCTCTCTTCAGCTCTAGTTCCTAGGATCTTGGGGAAACTACTGACAGTCTCTTGGCCTCATTTTTGCCTCTCATAAAATGGGAATTAACGAAGCATCTGTCTCTCTGAGTTGTGAGGACTAATGAATACATAGGGACCCACAGAAAAACTTTGCGTTCTCTCTAGACAACAACACTACACACACACACACACACACACACACACACACACACACACACACACACATACACACATCCTAAATGTCTGCAGAGGCACTTTTTCTTCCCTCACCTTCTTTTATTTTCGTTTTGTGCTCTGTTCTTCTCATGGGTCTTGAGCCTCCTTCATGATGATTGTCTCTCCAGCTTATTGGGAATGTGGAAAGCGTTTTTCTGAAATGTTCCTATGGTTCATGTATTAAGTTATTTCTAGAGCTCAGCTTTCCCCTGAGAGTTGAGAATGTCATTGCTTTCCCATTATTCCAATCTGCTCATTTTTCACAAGCACTTGGTTGAGAAAGCACTGTTTTCTTGTTTTCTAACAAGAAGTCTCCATGGACAACCAAAGGTTTCACAGCTCAGTGGTTTGCTTCAGGTCCTCAGAATGTTCCCCAGGGCATGGGTCTGGTGAGTTTCCTAGCTTCCCCATCTACCCCAAACTCAGTGTTGTACTTTGCCACCCAGTACTAGTTCCTCACTCATTCTCCCCAAGTCTCTCTGGTGACTGCAATACCACCATCTCAGACCATCGGGTCAGAAACTGTGGTACTGTAGCTACTCTTTTAGCAATTACAAAACCACCTCGGGCCATACCTGATCTCCCTATCCCATCCACAAACTTGCATTTCTTTCCCTCAGCATCATCACTCACCCAGTATTCATGCCAGAAACATACTGAATGCCCTGAAGTCATCTCCCTGGTGTCGACAACAGGCCACCAGTTGCCAGGCATTGTGCATCCAAGGCATCTTTGGAATCCTCACACATTGCTCTGCCCCCATGGGCAACACTATGATCTAAGCTCCTGCACAAATCCTGTTCTGTCTGTCCACAGATCACATCACCTTTTTTAAAAAATGCTCTTAAGTATGTAGATTTCCCTCTCCTTCTATAGACTGTGTCTAAAATTCCTGCCACAGTTTAAGCTACTCTTCAGTACCTGACCCTGCTGACTGTGGTCTCCTGTAGCTTAATCATCCAGCCACTGTGACCTCTCTGACGGTCATTCCTCCCTGCCTTCCAGCTTTGACTTTCTCCATACCTTCACCCAGCTCACTTCTCCCAGACCAAGAGACCCACTCTTGTCCCTAGAATGGGGCTCATCATTTCAGCCCCAACCTTGGTGTCTTGTTTTCAGGGATCCTTCTCTCATGCCCCACATTTGGTTCAGCTTCTCTGTGGGGTATTATTGGTGTCTCTTCCTAATGTCCATCAAGGGATTTTAAAACTAGCTAGAGTCATGGGGTTTTGATTTTGTTTCAATATTTGTTCTCAAAGTCTCCAACCTTATTGTCCAGCCTAGAAGAAAGACCTGAAGTCTTAAAGTAGAGAGCCTCCTTGTCTACAGCTCTAAATGCTTAGACATGATAACAATCAAAATGATATAGAAAACAGTCTTGCATTAGCTTAATTAGAAGAATTATGATAATGGTAAGTTTTAAATGAAAGTGAAGTATGGAAATGAATATAGTCCGTGTACATATGTCACACCTGTCTTACACTTTGCTTAGTAGTCAGCACATAAAGTGTCTACTCTGTCCCTGCTCCCATTTCTCTAAGATTGAATTTCAGCTTTATTGTGTCTTTCCCCACCTGCCTGATTGACTTCAAGTGCCAACAGAAGATCATAAAACTTGAGAAGAAACCCAGAAGGCCGTACTGTGCTGGAGTGACAGCCCATGCGGGAGGTGATCCAGTTTAAACACTTGGAAACATTGCAAGCAGAGGGGGATTTTACATACTAACAGCTTCCCAGCTTCCCTTGGGTGAACTGTCTGGGGCTTCTGAGACCATGAGAGCACCTGAAGTTTCCGAGTGCATCCTCTGGTGGGTTGCATGTGAGGATTCCTGTGCATGCCTCTACAGAGGCTCCAGGCTTGATTAGGCTTACTGCCGTTCCATGGCATCCATGGCCAGCAATAACCCAGAGGGAGACAGGTGCCTCTCTGCATTGGAGACACAAAATAAAAACTAATTGAAAATAAAGTTATCAATACAGAAGAAAAGACAGCTGTACCAGAGTTGAGATCCATTGCCAAGACTCAATGAGATGTCAAGTGGTGATGAATGAAAAGAAACAAAACTCAGCAGAAGAACTTGAACTACCTATGGTTAAATAATTTTCAGAAGTAGAGAAGCATCTAACTGTCACAGATATCATCATATTTTTTATTCTTGCATATTCAGAAATCTCTAAATATATTGATAATAGAACAAAGTTCATTAACGTATTTATTGAGTGCTTTCCATATACCAGGCAGTGTGTAGTTGAGGAGGTAAACAGTTCCTCAGAGTTTTTGCTCTGTCACAAAGATGGCAGTCTTCTGAAGGATACAGTCAAAATAAAAGCAAGGTTCCCTGACCTAGCTAGGGTTTATAAAAAGTTTGTCCCCAGAAGTAACATATACCGTGCTTCATTAAGGATGAACATGAATTAGACTTTGAAAGGTCCAGAGACAGGAAGATGTTCTAGACACAAAAGAGAACCGGTCACCATTGGACTGCCAAAGATGTGGGGTACCAACAGAGCCAAGGACTTTTGACACTTATGTAATTGCAACCATGTAAATTCTACCTCAATTCCCTCTACTAGTGGTATGTGCGTGCCCCCTCCCATGTGTGTGTGTGTGTGTGTGTGTGTGTGTGTGTGTTTATAGGTTTATGTGCAAATGAAGGTTAGAAACTTGGTTTTCTTCTTCAATCAGTCCCCATCCCCGTTTTTAAGAGAGAGCCTCTCACTGAAGCTAGATCTCCTAGATGCAGCTGAATCTGCTGGCCAGGAACCTCCAGGGGTCCACCTGTCTCAGCCTCCTCCCTAGATTGGGGTTGCAGGCATTTGCACAGGCCCAGATTTTTTTTTTTTTATGTAAAGACTAGAGAGAAAATTCTCATGTTTGCTCAGCAAACACTTCTTCAACCAAGCCATCGTTTTTATTGGTTTGTTTGCCTGTTACTTTTTCTCTCTTTTCCTTTCTTTTCTTGTCTTTTTTGTTTTTTCCAGTCTTGTCACAACATCCTTCCTTGAGTGGGTCCTCTAGTGGTTGATAGCTGACTGGTTGGGTGAATGAATATTTTACCCACTTCCTATGCTGCCCATTTTTGATGGTGACTCCCCAGCCCAATTTTTCCATCTCTTCCTCCATTGCTCTAATTCCCTAGCAACCTTTTACAGCCTGCTGTGCATTTCAAACTTTTTGGCAAGAAAGTTTGTTTTTAAAATTCAGATTTTATCATGTTAATTCTTCTACTTAAAACTCCCCAACAGTTTGTTTTTCCTACTTTGAAGTTTTTGAAGGACATTTGCATTTTGTTATCACTTTTATTTTTCTTTGCATGATGACGTATCCTTGGGCTGTGAAATTTTCACATGAAAATAGAAAAAAAAAAGCAAATGTGTAAGTCACCCCTAAAATCTGAGAACAACATACAAAAATTCTTACATAAATTGAAACAATGCATAAATTTACAGGTACAAATACAAACCATTTTGCAAGAGCAATAAGTGACTTAGCCCCATGACATCTGGTTGAAAAACATTAGATAAAAAATAAATGAAATCCTGCCGTTTAAATGAGCTGATTTCTAAGCTCTACTAGGAGAGTACAAGAAAAAAAAAAGTGACAATTCATTCATAAATTCTTGCCAACCTCTTGAGAAATCCAAGAATTGTCACGAGGACTCTGTTTAGTTCTGTTCATCCCCTAGAGGGGATGAGTAGCTCATGAGAAGTTGTCAGTGAGCCAAAGACTTGTCACTCAGGTAAAGTTCCTTTCAGAAACACATAACCCTTGGTTGCCCTTTGCTATCCACCATATATATGAAATTTTAACCAAAAATTTATTTAAAAGTTTAGGAAAGTATTGGGCTGACAAGATGGCGTAAGGCACCTGTTGTCAAATGTGATGATCTGGCAGTCACATTCATGAGCACCTGAATGAGACCTCCTAAAGACCGGTAACAAGAAAGAAGAGATTCTAGTATGAATGGGGAAGGGAGGCTGGATACCCCGCCCCTACCTGATGAGCCAGTGGCAGGTGATGGTTGCTGATTGAAACAGTCGCTGTTCTTTATGGGAAACAATCAACCATTGATAGGTTGTCTATGTTCTAATGAGTAGTTCTTAACCTTTCTAATCCATAACCCTTCAGTATAGTTCCTTGTGTTGTGGTGACCCCCCAATCATAAAATTATTTCATTGCTACATCATAACTATGTTACTGTCATGAATTGTAATGTAAATATCTGGTATGTGATTCCTGTGAAAGGGTTGTTTGGCCTCCAAAGGCATTGTGATCCATAGCTGAGAACCACTGCCCTAGTAGGTGATTCCACACACATACATATGAGCATCACTGACTGGACTTAGTGTTTTATTCTTTTATGATGAAATTGAGAAAGGGAGGGGACATGTGTTGTGGGATCTAGAGGGATCTAGAAGGAGTGTGGGGATGGATACAGCCAAGACACATTGTATGCATGTATAAATTTTTCAGAAAGTAAGTCATATATAATTAGTTTGATTTAAATGTAGTTAATATAATTTCATTAGATTTTTAAATACATCCTCTGATCTCCAAGTGTGTACTATCTCACATTTGTGTCAACACATGAGTGCTTATGCTAGTGTACATACACATACAAACACACACACACATGAACACACACTAAATGAATAAATGTAATAAAAATCTGAATAAAAAGAATTTAAGAAAATAAAAATTCTTTAAATTGAGTATAGTGTGAAATCATGCTATTTGCCTTTTAGATATCTTTATCACAAACCATATTTCAGGTAGATGAATTTAACATAGATTTTAACCTATCCTGAAACAAACTTGGAAGGAAAAAATCTCCTTTTTAGTGTATTACTCCTTCTTTGTTTGTATGACAGAGAAAATGTCCAAGTAGGTTGCTTTCATTTTTTCTCACCTTTGAAAATTGCTAGTTATTAAAGACCATACCTTGACTGGATTAAAAGGCCTCTTGAAATATCTGATGGTACCTTCCCATCATTTCTAAGATCTACTCATGTCTAATTTTGATGTGGAGAAATCGGAGGGAAGCCTTATTTCTCTGGAAAATGACCCTGACATAGTTTTCTATTGCTGTGTAGAGACACCCTGACCAAGGACATCTAAACAGGAAGCATCCACTTGGTGGCTTGCTTACAGTTTCAGAGGATGAGTCTAGGACCATCATGGTTAGAGGAGCATGGCAGCAAGCAGACAGACGTGGTGCTGAGGGCTTGTATCTGCTCCACAAGCAGCAGGCAGAGAGTTGGGAACAGAAAGGGGAGGGAGAGAGGGAATGGATGGTTGGGCATGACATGGGCTTTTGAAACCTCAAAGCTCACCCCCAATGAAACATTTTCTCCAAAAGGGCCACATGTCTTAATCTTTCCCAAATGGTTTCCCAACTGGGGATCAAGCACTCAAACATGGGTCTGTGAGGCTCATTATCATCCAGACCACTACAGACCCACTATAATTCAGGACACTTTTTTTTTAAAGATTTATTTATTTATTATGTATACAGTATACAGAAGAGAGTATCAGATGTCATTATAGATGGGTGTGAGCCACCATGTGGTTGCTGGGAATTGAACTCAGGACTTCTGGAAAAACAGCCAGTGCTCTTAACCTCTGTGCCATCTCTCCAGCCCCAGGACACGTTTTAAAATTCAGTCTCTCTCTGAATTAAATAATAGTTTCAGCAGCATTAAATTCACGTTGTCAAATTTACCTTTGCTCTTAAAACTATTTTCAATTTAAGATTAAGATTTCTTTATTGTAGGAAATTTTTTTGCCATGCCAAGGATTGAACTTTCTTTTTTCCATCCATATTGAGCTGAGGACTCCAGCCCAAAAGAATGTACAATGCACACTTAGGGTCTTGGGTTCGGTCAGATTGAGAACAGGAATAAAACCACAGGCGTCTATAGAGAGGTTTTCACTGCTGAAATGCATAGACAAAATCTTCAGAGGCTCTATGTCTAGATACATATCCAATCTAGCCCCTGATTGTTACTGCACTTTACCTCTCGACCCTACCTTACCCACCTGCTTTAGCCACACTTAACTTCTCTCCGCTCCTCAGTCACACTAGCTCTTAATCTGGGCAAAGAGAAACCCAGAGAGAATCTACAGACTAGATAAATATCAGCCCCTTCCACGAAGGTGGGCATCAGCCAATCTACAGAAAGCCCGAAAGAATGGTGTGGGATGGGCAACCGGCCATCTCTGCTAGAGGGGTATATCTGTCTCCTAGCCACGGGAGTTTCTGCTTCTGGAGCCTGTGGACTTGGAAGCTATGATTCTTAAAGATTTGGGCTTGGGTGGAACTGCCACTGGATTTTTCTGAACCTTTGGCTTCCAGACAGTGGACAGTGGGGCTTCTCAGATCCTTAGCCAGCAAGCCAGTTCTTCCCAATAAACCTCCTTCTGTGGTTCTGGTGAACCATCTAATACACATGCCGTGTTCTTTCTTCCCTTAAGACATTACATGTTTTCCACATTTTTATTCTTGCTTGTCACTCTGCTTCTAATCCCATCCCCTTACCTCCATAGCAAGCATCCTCAACAGCACTTCTTCTAAGAAAACTCCTGATTCCCCATCTGGCTTAGGTCTGGTTCTCCTCCCAGTCACTTACTGTAATTGTCCCTTATGTGCCTCCCCTCCTTCCATACAGCAATGTCCTGAATGCCAGGACTACGCCTCTTCTGTCTGTTGCTGTAGCCCAACCCTGTAGCACAGAAGCTCTCTATCTTCCTATGCTGTGACCCCTTAATGCAGTTCCTCATGGTGTGGCGGCCCCAACAATAAAATTATTTTGTTGCCATTTCATAACTATAATTTTGCTACTATTATGAATTATAATGTAAATATCTGAAAAATGCAACCCCCAAAATAGTCTTGACCCACAGGTTGAGAACCTGTTCTAGCAGAGTGCATCGCTTAGAGCCTTAGTTAAATTCAGAAATGAATGAATGAGGAGACATTTTACTAATGGTAAAATTTGGCGACAGATGTCTTTGAGACATATTACTGTCTGGCTGTGGCTTTCTTGGTGATATGAAGTGATCTAAATGTGAGAATGAAGTTGTGTAAAACATTAGGCATCTGGATTTTTATCTGTTTTATTGGGGGGGGATAGTGTAATTTCTCCCCATCATCCTATTTTCTTCAGCATCAACATATAATAAAACTTGTTTTTATCTGTAATTCTACCTTCCTGGTTTTTCTAGAGATAAATAATTAGCATACCATAGATTCTCCTTTACATGCATAATTGGTACATGAAGCTGTAGGTGTATCACTGCTCTAACCCACCCCAGCCCCGCCCCACCCCACCCGCCACTAACCCCTGGCAATGACTAATCTGTTTTCACTCTCTAGGTGTTTGACTATTCTGGACATTTCATACAGACAGAACTCATACAGTGTGTGCCTTTATATGACCAGTATCTTTCATTTAGCATGTTGTAGTTTGTATGAGCAATTCATTCCTTTTTAGAGCTGAATAATACTTCATGTACAGACCTCATTCTGAGTGAATGTGTGTGTGTGAGTACATGTGTGTTCTGGGGCATACGTGCATTTGAGTGCAGGTACATATTTTGTCTGAGTGTATTTGCATACGTGCCTGCGCATATATGCCTGTGAATATTCATGTGTGTGTGTGCTCCTGTGTGTGTTCATTTGAGTGTGTGTGTGTGTGTGTGTGTGTGTGTGTGCACATGTGCGCCAAAGGACAACCTAGACAGTTGTTCCTCAGGCATCATCTGTCTCATTTTTAAAAATCTTTTTAAAATTATTGCTATACATGTGTATGGCATACCAGGATGAGAGGGTACACCATGAAACGCCATGTGTATGAGGTCAGAGGGCAGCTTTATGGTGTCTGTTCCCTCTGTCAGCCTTTACATGTATTCCAGATATGAAACTCAGGTCACCAGGCTTGGAGAGCCATCTGTCCACCTCCAAAGATGGAATCCAGCTTGTGATCATTCTTCTTCCACCATGCCAGCCTGTACTTTCTCAGAAACTAAGATGGCCACAACCAGGCAAGGAGGCAGTCAAGTAGTTCAGGCCAGGTGGCCAGCAAGCCCCGGGATCTTCTCGTCTCTGCATCCCGGGACTGGGACACAGGGCACACTTTAGTTTTTAAGTATGAGTTCCGGGATTGAGTTCTTATGCTGAAGTTCTATGCAGGATGATTACAGTGCTTAACTGTCACCCCTCCCCAAAATACTGTATTTTGCTTATGCATTCTTCAATTGTTGGACAATTCTCTTAGAATTTTTTAAGGGTGGGGGAGATAGGGGTAAAACGTTGAAAGTATCAAACACAAGTAAAAAAAGAGAAAGCTGATGGAGAACCAAGGTGACCTCATAACCTGGAAAGTTCCTGGCTGAACTTAGAAAACACAGTGTAAGGGGAGGTTCCATTTGCCTCCTCTTCAGATTTCTATCAGCTCAGTTAAACTACTTAAAGTTCCATGAAGTCACCTCTGAGACATGTTATGTTCATCACTCTGCCTGATGTATTTTTTTCTGGCCCTTACAATCATTCTTAATCTATCTTTAAATCTCATATCAGATATTGCCTTTTACTCCAAGAAATCTCTGATGCTGTGACTCACCTGTGGTTCCCCTTTCAAGGACTCACAACATCCTCAGTGATGCAGCTTTGATCACCCCACATCACAATTAGTCTGTAATCATAAGAACAAGAGCTATGGCATTCCCCACATTAGCCACATGACCTGGGGAATTGCCTGTATTCTAGAAGGAGCTTTCGAAGTCACAGTAATTAATAGTGGGACAAAGGGGTAGTGTATACTGTCAAAAACATCAGTCCAAGCAGGCATCACATTTCACACCTGTAATCCAAGCACTTAGACACCGAAGCAGGAAGATTATCATGTCAATGCCAGAGGAAGATCTTGTCTCAAAAAAAAAAAAAAAGAAAAAGAAAGAAAAGAAAAGAAAAAAAAAGCACCAACAAATAGATTCCTGGAATCTATGAACATTGAAGAAGCGAGGATGAGGGCAGAACAGATGGTGAGTGCCTTTACACACACTGGCAGTTGCATTTCCTCAGATGAATTTCTATATCTTAAAAAAAAAATAAGTGAGAACTAGAGTGAGTAATGTTTGTCAAAACATATTTGTCTTTCTAGAAAATGTTGAGAGTGAGTCTTTAGAAATGATTAAGTTATCAGTCCCCTAGTTTTCTTTCTTTGTTCCGCACAGAGGATTGCACTCTCAATGATAATTGCTTAAACAAAACCAGAAAGAGGAAAAGAGGCTTTTTACAGAGCTACACACTGACAGAGAAATGCACAACAGTAGCCAGGATTTCAAACATAACCCATCATTAGCAATGGCCTCCAAAGGACTAGGACGATGGCTCCCCAGTTGTAGTGCTTGCCATGCGAGTGGAAGACTGAATTCCCAGAAGCTGCAGAAGCACAGATGTGGAAGTGCCTGCATCTGTAATGTCAGCAGTCCTGTGGGAAGCTGGGAGGTGGAGACACGAGGATCCCCAAAGGCTTTCAGGCCAGCTAATTTGGCATACACTGCAGCAAATAAGATGCCCTGTCTTAATAAAAAGATAGGAGATGGGCTGGAGAAATGGCTCAGAGGTAAAGAGCACTGGCTGCTCTTCCAAAGATCCTGAGTTCAATTCCCAGCAACCACATGGTGGCTCACAACCATCTGTAATGAGGTCTGGCGCCCTCTTCTGCCCTGCAGGCAGAACACTATATACATAATAAATAAATAATCTTAAAAAAAAAGGTAGGAGATGAGGACACACACCCAATGTATCCATAGCCACATTGTAGCATAACACACACAGTCATCATCATCATCATCATCATCATAATAATAATAAAAATAATAAACTAAATAGTACACTAACAGACATCAGAGAGGACAGAAGTGTTTTTTTTACTATTTATGGGCAGTTTGCCTGCCCCATCACCTATAAAGACTGGTTGACTCAGTTAAGATTTTGACTATACACACATACTTCTTAAATGTGCCAAACTGTAGAAAACCAAAGTTTTTTAATTGTATATTGAATCAATAGAGATGTTGCCTACACTTGAGTAAATAAACTAGCCACATGTAAAAATAAAATTAGATTTAAACCTCTGTACACTAAGCCTTTCCTTGACGGGGTCACCTTAGAGAAGTAACTGATCCACAGATAACTAGAATGAACTTGGTCTGTTGAATGAAAGTAAATGATTCTCTTTCTTTTAATAGTTTATTCCTTGGTGTGCGATTTTTTTTTAAGCAATGATGGAGTTTGTTTTTATAAGACAAATAGTAGGAAACAATGTGACTCCCACTTTGCCATCCAAAGTACATCTTCAGGCATGGACCCCCATGCTTATCTAATGAAGAGCTGAGACAAAAATAATGTTCCTTCTGATAGCCACATTCAAGGTATTCATTAACATTATTCATGGGGCTCTTGTGAGGAAGCTGCAAGGCCAACATTGACCGGCCCTATATTGTATGAAGATTGCTAGCATCTGGGTAACAGGGAGCTCACCACAAAGGCCATTGGGTAAGTTTCCATGGTAGCAGCTTTCTTTTGTCATCACGTTTCTAACAGATAGAATCTGAATACTCTCCGTGCTACTGCTTAATGAAAAGAAAATGGAATATTGGTAATGCCAGTAGTCGGGGCTGGTCTCCAGGTGCTGCACCAAAGTGAAACAGGTTTTCTGCTCTGGTTTTCTTTTTAAGCAGTGATCCACCAAAGAGGACTGGTCTGCCTTTGATCTTATTACATGCTAATGACCTCCAGGCATTTCTTATTATTGCTATAGAGATAAGTAGAACTAAATGAGAAGTAAAATCATTTCATCAAAGCTGCCTCTTGCAATAGACAAACCTGTAATTCAAAGATAGGAAGAATTCAATGTGATGTTATGGAAGAAATGCCAACATGAAGAATGAAAATGTTTTGTTGTTGTCGAGTTCAAATATGTGTTTGTTCTTCCCAGCGTCTCAGCACCTGGGTTTTCTCATGGTCCTTATTACCTAAAATAAATACATTGTGGTATCACTTCCATTTTGTTGTAAATTGATGATTTTATCTGTTAGCCACATCAACAGAATGGACTGTGCAGCCTGTTTATTCTTCAAGACTTGAATAGTAAAGCTAAATAATAGTCATCTAGCCAAAGAGGACTCTCAGGCCTCAGCATCATCCTGCTACTCAGACATATAAAATATCACACTTTCCTCTTACTTAGATGAGTGGAGAAATGAAACTATTAATCTGCTTTTGTTTAATTTGCCTTTGTGCGTCTCACAGGCTGGGAGGTCTGAAAACACTGAGGAACCAATACATCTTTAGCACTTCTGGTTCTGCTGCTTTAATCATGAAATCAGCACAGGCCACATCATGCTTTTACTTAAAGTTTTAATTTTAGATATAAATGGATTAGGTGGGTGCTGCATTCATGAGGACATATAAAAACTTCGGTAATATATAAACTATATCTTTTTAATATTTTAAACAAGAAAACTTTAGTAGAATGGAGTATAGAAATTAATAGGTATTTAGGGGTAAATGTGGTTACTGAGGACCCAGGATTGAGTAATTAAAAGTAAAACAAGGGCTAACTTTTTCTAGCTTGAAGTTGACTGAAAGTTCTCATGTACCTTTAGGGCAGATGTTCTGAGAACCTAGGCATTCCCAGTGCACAGAGAAATTGAAGGTCCTCAGAACTAGAAATTCAAGAGGCCTGTGCCAGTCAGCCAATGAGAAGCATGGGATTGTAGGTACACAGGCAGCGCTTCCAGAACCACATCCGAGTTAAAACCAGGCTCATAGTCTGCCACCACCCTCAGAACCGTGAGACTGACTAGTCTTTTAGAAGAAAAAGGCCTTGCTTTTTTTTTCTGAAACATACAAACACCTCTTTTCCTATTTAATGGATTGCCAAAAATTGTTGCTTCTAATGGGTGGAAAATTAGAATTGTCCTGTATATAGAGTACAGTCATGAATGGAAGTATTCTTTTTATTCCGAACCATTGCCTTGTGGTCTTAACTTATGCTAAGGTAATCTATTTCATCAACCTGAAGACTCAATCAGGCCCTCTGTACCTACAGATCTCAGCAAGGGTCCCTTTTGTGACCATGTGAGCCCTATTGAACCAGAGATCCACGACTGCTTTGGCCACATCACAACAACAGCAGACCTAACTAACCAACCACAAAGCCTCAAAGTAGGTTCTGTAGTCCCAGTAGAAAGTTCTAGTAACTACAGATTCTACTAACTGGACTACCTAAAATTCCAAGTGTGTCCAAGACAGGACACACCAAAGTGAGGATACAAGGAGCAGAAAGAGCTGGGGAAATGCTACACCACAAAGAAGAGGAAGAAGAAAAAGAAGAGGAGGAAAAAAAGAAAAAACAACAACTGATAAAGGATATGTAAACAAGTCTAAAGAAATAAGTAGTTCCAAAGAATTCAAAAATAATTTAAAGAAGTAACTTAAAAGCTCAGAGAAAATGAACCAAATGATAATAGGAAATAAAATTAGAAAGCCACAAAGAAATAAAGATATTCTTAGATCTTAGAGCTAAAGAATATGACTGCAATGAATATTTTAATAGAACTTCAAAAGTAGAAAATAAAGTAGAATAGGTCACAAACACAAGATGTCATTTAATATTCTCCCAAGTTAGAAAACAAAAATGAAGAATAAAAAGTGAGATCTATTCAGCAAGGATGGGATTTCAGGAACTGAATTAATATATGGAATATGGGAGTTCTGGAGGGGGGAAGAAAGGAGGGAGGAAGGAGAGAGAGAGAGAGAGAGAGAGAGAGAGAGAGAGAGAGAGAGAGAGAGGAGAGAGAGGCAGGCTGAGAGCTCTCCAAAACTGAGGAGAGTATTAGATGTTCAAATTTATGAGCCTCATAAAGCTTATAATTAGCATGAACTTGAAGAGGCCTAAGTTGAGAATCCTTAAAAGTAGACTGCAAAATATTAAAGTCAAAGAAAAAAGTTAGCTAGTAAGAGAGGAAAAATCTAATCATTATATACAAATAATTGCCTTATAAAGCTAATGGATTTCTCAGCAAAATGATCTGTTCAAACTACTATAAAGAAAGAAAACTCAGCCAATAATACTATACCTAGAGGAACCATACTTCACAAATATGAAGAAATGATAGAAGTCTTCCCCCACAGAGCGAGCAAAGAAACACTAAGGAGTTCATTACCAGGAGTCAAGCTTTGCAAAGAACAGTAAAAGTAGTCATCAAATTGGAACAAATAATGGCCAGGGGCACAAAGCATATGAAGGAGCAAATATCACTAATGTGAAAGTCAAATGTGAGTGTGTTGAGAACATAACACAGCAACCCATTATTAGCTATACATACAGAACCACACTCTGGGGTAAGTAGCATAAGGTGTGGTAGAAGTGTGTAGCTTTATATGTGATTGAAGTTAAGTTGCCGCCATCCCCTCTAAATAGACAGTTATAAGAATATTGAAGCAAGATTCTTGATAACCATGAAAGGAAGAGGCTCATAACAGAAGCATAATTACAGAGAGATAAGAATAAAAACATGCCACTACAAAAAAGAAAGGAATCCTCAAACTATTGTGAAAGACAACACAAGAAATGTGAGAACAAGCAAATTACAAGTAAGAAAAAAGATCAACATAATACAAAGAATGATATTTTACCCATCACTACTTTAAATGTAAATGGATTAAACTCATCAATCAAAAGATACATAGTAAGTCTAAATAGATTTATAAAGAAACAAGATACAATTTATGAATGCAACTTTTGTTTTCTATAAGAAATTGACATAGATTCAGGGAAATCAACACATGCAAATGATTATTAAAAAAAAAAAAAGAGGTAGCTGGGTGTGCCAGTATATCCCTGTAATCTCAATGCCTTGAGGCAGAGACAGCAGGATTGTGAATTAGAAACCAGTATGAGCTGAGACTTTATCTCAGAAATAAAAATAAAAAAGAAAAGAATTGAGGAAAGGGAGGGAAAAATGGGAAACCACACACACACACACACACACACACACATATACACATCAAATTAAACAGACTTTAAGTCAAAATCTGTTTACAAGAGCCAGAGTATGCCATCATATTTTAAGGGGACCACCTCACTGGGAAAAATTAGCATATTATAAATGTTAGTGCCTAATATTCCAAGTATCTAAATATGTTGAACAAACTGCACAACTTGAAGGGAGAAGTGGGTAGCAATGCAATCATTGAGGCATACATCAGTACTTCAGTGTCAATAATCACATACGCAGATAGCATACTTACATCAGTACTTCAGTGTCAATAATCACATACGCAGATAGCATACTTACATCAGTACTTCAGTGTCAATAATCACATACGCAGATAGCATACTTACATCAGTACTGCAGTGTCAGCAATCACATACGCAGATAGCATACATACATCAGTACTTCAGTGTCAATAATCACATACGCAGATAGCATACATACATCAGTACTGCAGTGTCAGCAATCACATATGCAGATAGCATACATACATCAGTACTTCAGTGTCAATAATCACATACGCAGATAGCATACATACATCAGTACTTCAGTGTCAATAATCACATATGCAGATAGCATACTTACATCAGTACTTCAGTGTCAATAATCACATACGCAGATAGCATACATACATCAGTACTTCAGTGTCAATAATCACATACGCAGATAGCATACATACATCAGTACTTCAGTGTCAATAATCACATATGCAGATAGCATACATACATCAGTACTTCAGTGTCAATAATCACATACGCAGATAGCATACATACATCAGTACTTCAGTGTCAATAATCACATACGCAGATAGCATACTTACATCAGTACCTCAGTGTCAATAATCACATATGCAGATAGCATACATACATCAGTACTTCAGTGTCAATAATCACATATGCAGATAGCATACATACATCAGTACTTCAGTGTCAATAATCACATATGCAGATAGCATACATACATCAGTACTTCAGTGTCAATAATCACATATGCGGATAGCATACATACATCAGTACTTCAGTGTCAATAATCACATATGCAGATAGCATACTTACATCAGTACCTCAGTGTCAATAATCACATATGCAGATAGCATACATACATCAGTACCTCAGTGTCAATAATCACATATGCAGATAGCATACTTACATCAGTACTTCAGTGTCAATAATCACATATGCAGATAGCATACATACATCAGTACTTCAGTGTCAATAATCACATATGCAGATAGCATACTTACATCAGTACTTCAGTGTCAATAATCACATACGCAGATAGCATACATACATCAGTACTTCAGTGTCAATAATCACATATGCAGATAGCATACATACATCAGTACTTCAGTGTCAGTAATCACATATGCAGATAGCATACATACATCAGTACTGCAGTGTCAGCAATCACATATGCAGATAGCATACATACATCAGTACTTCAGTGTCAGTAATCACATATGCAGATAGCATACATACATCAGTACTGCAGTGTCAATAATCACATACGCAGATAGCATACATACATCAGTACTTCAGTGTCAATAATCACATACGCAGATAGCATACATACATCAGTACTTCAGTGTCAGTAATCACATATGCAGATAGCATACATACATCAGTACTGCAGTGTCAGCAATCACATATGCAGACAGAAAGTCAGTAATGTGCGGACAGATGTGAGCAGTAGTAGAGATCTGTGGACCTCACAGAACATTCCATCCCAACAAAGCACTCTTTTTCTTTAAACAGTTTTATTTCTTTTTAACAATTTCTTTTTTTCATAAATCTTAACATATTCAACTCCAACCTCCCCCAATTACCATCCTTCCATACCATTCTGCCCATATTAGTTATGATTTCTACTGCTGTGATAAAACACCATAACCAAAAGTAACTTGTTTTGAAGAAGAAAGGGTTAACTGTATATGTGAAGGACAGGAACCTGGAGGCAGGAACTGAAGCAGAGACCATGAAAGGGTGCTTCCTACAGGCTTACTCCTCAGTGCTTGCTCAATCTGCCTTTTCACAGCAGCCAGTAAGCTGGCCCTTCCCACACCAATCACCAATTGAGAACATGGCCCACAGCCCTGCCCAAAGGCCATTCTAGTAAGGGCATTTTTCTCAATTAAGAGTTCCTCTTTTCAAAATCAACATAAAACTAGCCAGGACACCACCCAAATCTGAGGGTAAGTCTTTTTTCTTCTTCTTTCCCCATTGAATTGTAGTTTGTGTTACTCAGCTGTTCTTGGGAGCTGGATCTGCCCTAGCATGGATCACCCTATCAAAGGTCATATCATTAAAGAAAACTGTGTTATCACAGCAACTATAAAATGCAATAGATACTCAGATAGTGATGATGTGACTATACTACTCTTTAAAGAAATAAATAGATGCTAAAAGTTTGAAGAAGTACCTGAAAGAATTAGGTGTGGCTTTCCTTGAGGGTCAGAACCAGGCATGAGGAAGCAGCTAAGGGCTATAATTGGAGGCAGGGAGTTTTTACTTTTTGAAATATAAAGCTTTTAGAACTTTTGATAGTTTGATTCAGAGTAACAAACATTAAATAAATTTTCTTTTTTTGGTTTTGTTTAGAAGTATGTTTTATTTTATTTTGTCTTGTTTTTATTATGGAAAAAAAAGTCATTTATTTTTAGCCATGTATCCTCTTGTTCAGGCTCCCTTCCCCCTCCCACCCCTCCTAGTCACTCACTCTTCTCCACATCACTTTATCTCCTCTCCAGCAAGGGCAGGAGGTCCCAAGATCCCAATATGCCTTAGTTCAACATCCACTCTTGGCAGATCCAGTTTCCTCACCCCACATCAAGACTGAGTCAGGTGTTCCTCTGGAGGGAGTGGGCTCCAAGGTGGCAGTCTAAGATGCTTCAGATCCCAAGCTGTTCAGTGGTTGTGGTTTGCAGCTTGGGCATGCTTAGCTTTTTTTGTTTAAAGTCCACCAATGAGTGAGTACATCCCCTGTTTATCTTTCTGAGTTTGTGAGACCTCACTCAAAAGAAACACCCGCTTTCTATAGCTCCTGTACAGTAGTAAGAGTGACAAATATCACATGTAGGCCATGTTGTTCTGAGACTGGGACCGCTGCTTCTGGGTCATGGACCACTTCTACTCCACAAACTATTGTGTTCCAATCTTTAACACCACTTAGGCTCATTACATATATGCTGAGTGAAAAAGAAACTGAACACATTCCTCACTAGGAGAAGTGTTGTGACATTACTGAGATGTTCTCACCATAAAGTATGACACTGGGCACTGTTCAAAACTGGCTCCAGGAGATTCAGGGGAGTGTTTCTCAACCTGTGGGTCTTGACCCCTTTGTGGTTGGTGTCAATTTCTAGCTTATTCTTCCACAGGGCTACAAATTAGATATCCTGCATATCAGATATTTACATTAGGATTCATAATAGTTTCAAAACTATGTAGCAACAAAAATAATTTTATGGTTGGGGAGCCACCACAACATGAGGAAGGTTGAGAACCACTGATCCGGAGAAATGAGGGATTGAACAGGGAACAGGCAATCAGAGGACAAGTAGGAATTTTGATTTGTTCTAATGAAAACCATTTAGTGTCATTGAGAGTCAGAACAGTAAGTGAAGTTAATATGTAGAAGTGTGAAAAATTATGATATTCTTCTGTGGGATCCAGGCAGTTCCTCATCTCCCAGTTTGAATGCCTGTCTCCTCTGAGCAGCCAACTCCAAGGATCACGTGGACCATAATGGTCCCTTGCTGAATCTACCCCCACTCCAAAGAACACATGTTCCCTCCGGTGTTCAACGTGTCAACTTGATGTTTGGCACCTGTGTTCTTTGAGAAGTTCCAAGTGATTAAAGTGAAGAAAAACCAGCCATGAGTTTTATTGAGGGAAATTCAGGTTGAATTCTCTCCAGGAAAACATCATCATAAAATCAGGTAGACTGGAGAGAGTGGGCCCCGATGGAAACGAATCATTTGCAACCAGTTTAGACATGTGCCAAGAGATGTGTTAAAGGAAAACTTTCTGAAGTCGATTACTGGCCTGCCTGCATGGATAAATCACTCCAATATTTGTGATTTAGAATCAGAAAGAAAACACATTCCCTCATGACCTCATGGCAGGAATTCATTCTGAGAGGCTTGCACAATTTGTCTCTTCCCTAGGGATGGGTGGAGGGACTTGTAACCTTGAAAATATTCTTGCATGGAGTACAGGAAAATGTTATATACTTCCACATAAGGCAAAACATTGGAAAGGCTTTTATTATTGCTTGTTCGATTTGCTTGTATATTAAAAAAATCAACTTAAGTTAGTGGTACTAACAACCATTTTGTCTGCCAGTCACATCACTAATTAATTATGTACTTGGTCCTATGTTTCTACTGAGCTCTCTACTCTTGGTGTCAACTTCTAGCTTATTCACATATTTCCATCATATTATTAGACAGTGTTTAAACTTTTCTACTAGCCTGGAAACAGGATCAAAGACATAATGTTCAAGGTGATCTAAAAATATATAAATGAACTAGAAATTTTTCTAAAGTGTATAGAACATAGCTACCTACACAGGACTATGTAATTTGTGAGGCTCAGTGAAAAATAATAAGAGGGTCCTTCATTAAAATTAATTATTAAGAAATGCAAAATGAAAAAAAAATAAAAAAAAATAAAAAATAAAAAAAAGGGGGCTGGAGAGATGGCTCAGCGGTTAAGAGCACCCTCTGCTCTTCCAGAGGACCCAGGTTCGATTCCCAGCACCCACATGGCAGCTAACAACTGTCTGTAGTTCCAGTTCCAGGCAAACACCAAGGCAAATAAATAAATAAATAAAGGTTTTTTTTAAAAAAAAAAAAAAAAAAGAAATGCAAAATGGTGACTGTGAATCATTAAGTTGGGGACTTTCTGTGCACTGAGTGCTGTGTGACTACATGGCACACATACCCAGAAAGCCTTTCCAGGGTCTCTGGGACTAGTTTCATTGAAAATAATCAAGAAATCTTCAGTTAGTATTACATTATGATTATGTCTTAAGGTATTTTCTTGAAAAATGTGCAAAAATGGGCAGGGTATTTCAATGCTACTCAGAGTGAATCTCTCTGTGTGGTGTTTGTCTGCAAACATTTCCTAGCACAGCTCATACATCACTTGAGAGAACCTTTGAGCCCATTTTCCATCTAAGCAAGCATCCCTTCACATAGTCCGACAGCCTCTACCTACTCAGTAGCAAGTCTTGGCAAACTTACCACACCACAGTCTCATAACTGCATCCACACATACCACTACTGTTTACCCTACAAGTGGAGACCTGTTTGTTAAACAAATGAAGGAGTCCATAAACAAAACAAACAAACAAAACTTTCCAGAGTTTCAAAAAAATGCAATAAAACAGGGTCTGGTGAAATCAGTACTGGAGAGAAAGTCCATGGGCCCTTCAAAATAGTCCTCAAAGTGAACATATCCAGAGACAGTTCAGTCAACACATGAGCTGATGGTCAGACTTGCCTGTGAAACATCCTTCAGAAGCATCAGACAGCTGAGAGACACAGTAAGCCAGAAGCTAATGTCCACACTCTGCCTGACCCAGGACACAGGCCATTGCCTGATGAGTATAATGAGTTCCCATGGGTTAAATGTGATGCAACTGTTTAAGAGATAAGTTAATGCCATTTCTGAAGGACTGTTTCATCCCTACAGTGGATTTTCCTCTGCTCAAAGGAAGTTATAAAAATCTGATCCTTGAGTTTTATAAGACATCCAATCTTGTGTTAAAACTTCATTTAAAAAGTGATTTATCTTTCATTTTACAACATCCCTGCATCTCACACATTTTCTATAATAATCATGTGAATTACTTTTTATAGTCAGAGGGGAAAAACTTTATAGAGATATTTCATGCCTAAATCATCTTTTGGGTTCTAAGCATTTAGACTTTCTGGGGTCTCGTTCCCATCCATCACAGGCTAGGCCCTGGAGCAGTGGATGAGCCAGCTACACAAGCTGCAAACTGAAATACTGAGATGTGTATTCCAGCTTCTCTGCTGCTCAACCTCTCTGGGTCTCAGTGTCCTTAGCTGTGAAATGACATCAATTTAACACCTTCTCCCAAAGAAGGGGTCCTGTAAAGCGCAATGCCTGTCACCAGCTTCACAAGTGTACTTGGCTACAAGTTACTATTGAATATGTCTGTATCCTGTGTGTCTTTCAAGCTGCCTTGTTCCTTATGTAAATTTGAATAGTAAATTTTTAGTCCTCTTAAATAATCAGGAAAATAAAAAGGGTTTTGGTGGTACAGTAGCTTCTTACGTCCATTCAGGAAAAATAAGAGTAACAGCCAGAAAAGGAAAAATTTACATGCGGCCCTATGAGACACTATGATGTCTCAGTTTCTCATGTCACTGCCCCAGTTCATGATTTTTCTAACAAGGTAACCTTTGTCTATGTGGTCAAATGAGCCATGGAATTAGAGGTCAGTTTGTTTTAACTCTTCATCAATATAGGATATGTAGTCAATATCCTAAAGAAATTTCAATCACACACACACACACCAGGCACGCACACATGCACTCACCCATTCATGAAATCTGAAAATGTCCTTGTTTCCATGTCACTAGTGGAAAACATTTTCTTAGTAACCCTGGCTGCTCCATTTCTGTGTTAGTAGGCACTGATCTTGAACCACTCCTTGGCTTCAGGAAACCACACTCCCTCCCTCCATTCCACATCCACATTCACTGTTTTGTCTCATTCTCCTTGATCTGCCCCTCAAGATGGTATCCTTCCAGAGCTCTTTTCCAAACCCATTGTCCTGGTGCTTTGTATACACTCTCCCAGGATGATCACAGTGTGTTCTGATAGCTGCCACTATCATCTTGTGGCCCATGAACTTGATGTCCATGTTGCTACATCAGACCCATGTAACTAACAGCCTTTAAGACAACTCCACTTGGACATCATTTGGACATTCATACTGAACATGTCCAGACAAAACTCATCCCCTGAAGGCAGCTCGCTCTCGTTTATTTCCTGTCTCAGGAAATGGCAGCCCTCTCTACTTGGCTCATCAAGCCAGGGATCTATGATTAATCCTTAGCTCATCTCACTGGCCTCACAGCATAAAGCCAGTCAATCACCAACTCCTCTAACTCTATTTCTGAAATAAGTACTTTGTATTTTTAATTTTTATTATATATTTTAAAAACACACTTTGTGTTATGACCTAGCCAGAATATGTGTGTTTGCATCTGTGTGTGAACTACATATGACTGGCACTTCCATTTTGCAAGCCGGTTTTGATCATCATATGTAAACCCTTCTGACTTTTTCTATTCTGTTGTTTTCATTTCTAATATTTGTAACCAGTGGTTACTGGCAGTTACTGAACAAGCAGTGCTTCAGGGGACAGGGGAGGGAACACCTGATGTCTAATGTTTGCCCTTGTGTAACCAGTCTCACGTTGGGTGAATCTATATGCCATGTAACCAGCTCACATACTTCCTAAATATATAACCATTGGCCATCATTACCATTTCCAGCAAAGCACTGCTTTTCACCTACACTTTGATAGACACTGGTCTACATATCTTATGAAACTACCCATTAATTTTGATTTCCAGTAACTACCACTACTATCTAGGCCACTACTGTTTTGGATAGGATTGGTTTTCAGTTCTTTCTGCTCATATTTACTTAATATGCTTCAAAGACTTTTCTCTCCATACCCGGTAGTCTTATCTTTTGAATGATTATGAAGACCACCCACAGTTTGACGTCAGCCCCTTCTATATTTCATCCCTGGTCTCAGCAAAAATGTTTTCTGCTTGACTACCTTAGAGTTTTTCCTTTGTCTTAGGTCTTTGACTATTCCTTTTAGCTAGAAAGTTCTTTTCTCCCACCTATAATCAACTAATGATTCTTCCTCATCTGTCACTGTATAAATGACTTCCAGTCAATCGCTTACTTTCCTGCCATGTGACAGACATGGTGTAAGTGTCGAGCTGGCCCAGGAGAGTAAAGACAGACACAGCTGCTCACCTTACACAATGTGTATTCTGGTTAAAGTTCAGTCATCACTCAAATTTAAGAACTAATCAAAAAGCTGTAAAAATCAAAACCATTTGTGGTTCTCTAGGAACTTCCTACATTTGAGCTAGCCTGGCAAATCAGGGCAACTTTCCTAGGCAAAGTGATGGCTACACAATTGTCACAACAAACAATCTGAAAAAAGCTATAACTCACTAGTCTGTAGGTGGGTAACTACCAGCATTATAGAAAGAGGTGCATATGAAAATGCACATGGCAGGGAGGGAGCATGGAAGATCAGGGAGCCAGATGAAGATCGGTATGATCAGACTGTAAAGAACAGCAAGAGAAAAGAGATAAAGCCAAACGGACAGGTGCAGGCCCATGTGAGGCAGGTGTCTACACTGGTCTAGAACAAAAATGTGTAGAGGAGCACTCTCAGGTTAAAATCATGGACACAGGGTAATCATGTGTTTATGTTTTGATCACGAAAGCTCACTGTGACAATAAGAAAGGGTGGGGAGACACAAATTAGAAACTATTCATATCTTCTGGACTAAGATAATTGTCATATAAATTAGGATGGCAATAGAAATTGAAAAAAAATCAATATATTGCAGAGATGATTGAGGTAGCCTTGATCAGACAGGGCAGGGCACTGACTGTGTATGATGAAAGGGAGAAATGTTGACAGGTTGCAAAACCAAACCATCCTCAGAGATGAGGAATTTGGGAGGTCTGGCAAGAAAGAGAACCATATCAGTAAGTAGAAGCAAGGGCAGTGGATGTCTGAAGTGGATGGAAAGGCTTTGTGTCGGTGGGTTATCCGATAGGGTCCAGCTGTATGTAACTGTTTTGAATCTTCTCTGACTCTCCAAACCTGCCTTGAAAGCTGCAGGCCCAGAAGCTGGGTGGCATCCTGGAGCACTCTGGTTGAGGTGTCACCAGCCCAGAGCAGATCCCTGATAGTTGGGAAGGGGAAGAGATTTTCTTAAACTCAGTCACTGGACATTCCTAAGTGTGCTTGAGAGACTGGGTGTGTTCATTATGAGGTTTTTTACTCAGCGGTTTCTTTAGTTATGGTAACTGTTGCAGATGTGTTTCTAGAGAAAGGTAGTTTTCCTTTCAAACATCTAAAAAAGACTTCATTTGAACAAGTATCTTTTCATTTCACACTTTTCCTGTTTTTAAACTTAGAAAATATTTGACACACCAAAAAACAAAAAAAATAAAAGAGTTTAAAAATTACCTTTGATTTCTGTTCTATTCCACCTTTACTTTGTGATTCCTGCATTTAACAATAAATTATCTGAAACATAAAACCCAGGGGGAATAAAAGAAAAGAAATAATTTTGGAGTGATAGACTAAGTTGGAAGTGCATTTAAGATGTACAAAATGAGATGCTTTAAGAACTGAGAATATTTTCTAGAACATAGAAGTGAATAGGGATACAATTTGGTGAGATATCAATGCATAATGGTGGATGTGAAGCCATGGCTGAATTAACAGGGAATGGATAGCATTAAAAAAAAGATGGGGGGGGAGCTAAACTTCAAGGAAAGTCCAGGACTGTAGGCTCAGCCCTAAAGTACTTACTGCCCACTCAGAAACCTAGATTCAATTTCTAGCATGCACTTTGTGACTCACAACCTCTGTAAACAGTCCAGGGTATCTGAGACCCTCTCCTGACCTCTGAAGACCCCAGACAAACACATTGTGCACTTGCATGCATGCAGACTAACCAGTATTACACTTTTTTTAAAAAAAAAATCTACATTTGATGTAGAGTCATGAATAATGAACCTACAGAAGGAGAAACAAAATGGACAAAGTGGTAGAAGGAAAAGAGAGAGAAAATGGTGTTCAAGCCAGCCATCATGCTGTATCATGGAGAGTAATGCTAGGGACTGCAGAGGTGGCTCAGTGCTTAAGGGCACTTTGCTGGAGGACCTCTGCTCAATTCCCAGCACCCAAATGACAATCCAAAACTATCTATGACTCCAGTTCCAGGGAATTTGTTGTCCTCTTCTGATCTCCACAGGCTCGGTACACACATAATGTACAGACATTCATTCAGGCAAAGCACTCAAACACATAAAACAAATAACAACTATATATTTAAAATGAATTAAATCTTGTTGGCAGAAGTAAGAATGAGGAGTTGGTGAGGATTCAACAGTTAAGAGTTTGCCTTGGAGAGAAAGCAAGACAAAAAGTAATGGTTGTGAAATGGTTGAAAATTTTTTTATTGTACATTGATGGAAGTCATTTGAACATATCAGCTATTAAAAATGGCTTGAAAGAAAGCCAAATATACAAGAGAATATCCAAGGGTTACTAGTTGTACATGAGCATCTTTCTGACAGCGGGAAATAATTCCTATGCAATCATGGCACTCCTCTCTTGGCCCTAATAATGGTTGTGAGCCTTAGCTTTTCACAGCTGAGCCATCTCTCCAGCACGAACCTTTGTAATTGGCCCATACTTGCAAGTGTAGCTTCATCTCCCACTACACTAAACTCACAAGGACAGGCATTATATCTGCCTCATTTTCTGCTGGATCTAGTTGCAAAGTGCCCAAATGGGAGACATGGATAAGTGTCATTTTTTTTTTAATTTGTAAATTTCATTAAATGGATTAGAGGTATGTTTAATAAAGTAAATAATCCAGAATCCTTTTAATACTAATTAATATGTGTATATATACATATATATGTATATACATGCATGCATGCACACATACACTATGGTTGTTGATTTCTGAGGATAAAATTTTTAATGTGCCATTGCATTAAGCATAGGTGTTTGGGCACTAAGATGGTAAAGCTTTAAAAAATGAGACAGCAATTGAAAGAAACCCAAGAACTAAGAACTCTCCACTTATAGATGAGCAAGGTCATGAGTCATCTTTGCACAGAGAATTTAGCTGTGATAATATCAAGGAAACAAATAATGAAATCACAGCATGTTAGGACAAGTGGATATATCATTCACACTAATCCAGGTGTAACCCCAAATAACAGGACTTCTGCATCTGTACCTGGGATGATTTGATGACCTACCAAGTTAAAAACAAATCAGGAAGCGGGGAGAAATAGGAATATTTTAAGACAATACCAAGTGCCTTAAGAAAGGCAAGTCCAGACAATAAAAAGGTGATCGAGCATGGGCTGGAGAGGGACTCTTAGCACCCTGTGGTGATACATTGTGTGTCAAGTAAAGTTTGCCTAAAGATCAGAAGACAGAGCCAGCCACAGTTAACCATAGAGATAAGGCAGTGGTGGCACATGCCTTCAATCCTAGCACTCAAGAGGCAGAGGCAGAGATGGGTTTAGATCTCTGTGAGTTCAAGGCCAAACAGAGTCAGACACCGGTGGCACTCACCTTTAATCCCAGCACTAGGAAGGTTGAAACAGGAAGTGATACAGCTGGGCAGAGAAAGGAATATAAGGCATAAGGCAGGTGAAACAGGAGTTCACCCTTGGGCTTCCCTTCCATTTCAGCCTGTGCTTTCCTTTGCTTCCCCTATTTTGTCTGAGGATTCATGGAGATGGAATTTACCCCTTTCCGCCTGAGGATTTAGTAGTGGTGAGAACTGGCTGTGGCTTGTTCCTCTGATCTCATAAGATCAATTAGGATTCCTGTAACAGGGCCTCACTCCTAATTGGTGAGCTATTGGCAATTAATGGCTGCTGGGAGGTAGAGAGTGCTTTTTTCTTCAATAGTGTAGCCACTGGTCAGTCCTCCGTGCTACAGCAAATATTGCCTGCACGCATGCTCATGCTTGCAGTTCTAGTTATTCTCATTCAAGGAAAGAAGAAGCATGAAGAGAGAGACAGGACTTTCTCTGTCGGACGAAAGGGTCTGAGGAAATGGAGGGAGATAAGAAAGATTAACTAGTAGCGGATGAATATGGTTGTAATATATTATTTACATGTATAAACTTATCAAAAAATTAAAATAATTGTAAATTTCTTTTCAGGCTTTCCCAGTTTTGTTTTGTTTTAACATTATTTTACTTGGCCTCAGGTTTTTTGCTTGTGAAATAGGGACAAATATCCCTTATAAGGTTAAAAGAAAAGATGACAGCTCTTGTGAAGGCATTGTATGTAGCCTAATTACACAGGCATCAGAGTATAAGAATAAGAAAAGCTTGAATTGGAATTACCATTTGTCTAAGGTGATGTGGATGTGGTAACTGGTCATGGAATCCTAACGTTTGAAGAAAGATCCAGCCTGGAAATATAAATTTGGAAGACATATAGGATATGGCCATGGTAGTATCATTTGACATTGTATTTTGGTTATGTGGAGATCAAAAGTGCATTCCATAGTCTGAGGCGCATACCTGGGGCCTGGCATCAGAAGTGATCTTTATGAGCTGCAAATCAAAGGCCTCGGCCACCAAAGGCAAGTAGAGTGCCAGGAGCAGAGTACAACTAACACATAGAGCAAAATCAAAGCCCTAGTTTGACTAATGGAGGAGACATTTACAGTGAGTCAGGTCACAGTTTTGTAAAAAATAATTCACTACTTCTTGACATTAAGCTGGGGATATGTTGCATATCTTCTTTTTTGGATGCTACTTAGTGGCTGCAGCAACACCTCTTTACCTTAGTTAAAACTAGATGAGGAAGATCTAATGGCCAGGGATTTATGAACTAGCAGAACAGGTCATATCAAATTCCACAGTCTGATTCCAACAGTTTAATTTCTATTGGTCTCCACAAGTCCCTTGGTTAAAAAAAAAAAAAAAAAAAAAAAAAAATTCCTAACTTTTTTTTTAAAAAATAGAAGTATTTTGGCTTGTGTAAGTCAATACTAGGGAAATCTAGTCATTTCTAGTATGTACTTACATGTCATAGTTATTATGTCTAGCCCCCAAACTTTTCATCATCTTCAACATAACCCCCTGTTCCCTTAGCCCTTTGAATTAATATTCAAGCTTTCCATTGCTGTGGCAAAAATCCCTGTGGTAAACCATTTAAAGGTAGGGAAGAGTTATTATCTATCAGAATTTCAAAAGTTTCAGTCCATGCTCAGCTGGCTGGACAGCTTCCATGAGGGAGCAAGTAGAACTAAACAGTTGTTCATCTCATAGGGACTGGAAGAAAGAAAGATGGAAGGCACCAGGGGTAAAGTATAACCTTCCAAAGCACGCCCCAACAGCCTCGTTCCTCTGACGAGACTTCCTCCATAGCCTTCTCAACTCCTCCATAGCCAGTTGAAGTAAGAATTCATCAGTGGGTTAATCCACTGTTTAGCTCAAAGTCCTCATAATTCATTCTGGAAGCCCCACCACAGGACACTGATGTTTTGAGGGCTAAGCATGGGTTGAGGGGGAAGCCTTTTTTGATGGAGATGTAACACATGGTGATCTCTACTGTGCTTTGTCTCTTGTTTGACCTACTTCAGTGCCTCATAAAAATGGAATCCTCAGAAAGTGCCCTGTGATTTGACCTATTTATTATCATGTTTTCAGGGTTCCTATGTTGTAGTGTGTAATAAAGTTTTATTCTTCCTTGTACAAAATAACATTCCATTGTGTATTATATACAGCCCTTTGTGTATTCATGGGCTTTCATGAATTCATTCTCTTGATGGACGCAGGTTGTTTCAAACATTTGGCTGCTCCGAGTGCTAACGTATTGATGTGTTGCAATCTCTACCTTTAACTATTCTAAAGTTAAAGCAGAATCCTAAAACACAGAATGTTAACATCATAAACATGCTGTGCTTGTTCACAGGCATGCAAATATATTCATGTATGATTTGGGTTTTGTGTGTTCGTACTTTGTTCATTTAAAAAGTAAAATTCTTTCAACATTACCACCAGAGAAAGTTTTACCTTCATGGCAATTGGGACTTTACCCAATCTAAACTCTGCAGTGAACCTCCATGACTTCTAATGAACCTATGTGTGGGTGTGTTCACATTCTTAAAGAGTGGAGCCCAAACACTATAGGAAGTAGCCTTTCCTCACAATGTAATAGTTATTTGTAGTTTATTCGCTCTCCAAAATATTCTTTGGCAAAGGAGCCATCCAGGACTAAGACAATGAATGAGGCAGGCATTGTATCTAAGCTTTGGGAAGCAATGCTAGCTGATGTTGCTGTTCCCACAGAGCCAGAAACATACGGCCCAGAAACAAGATGATTACAAGTAAGCCTGGGCAAAGGTTTTAAAAGGGAAGTGAGTTCAGGATCTGAAGATCAGAGAAGCGGGAAGCCTGTATCTGCAGGGTGATGGCATGGTGGCTCCAGTACATACATGCACTTCATGTCCCTGTCCTACCAAAAGGCGGTATGACAAGATACCTGGCGGATACACACTCAGCTTTATTACAGGGTGATTGCCTAATGCTACATTGTTCCATTGTATTAAAAGAGATTAAAAAGATTGTATAACAGTCTTAAATCACCCAGCAGTTTCTAATACCTGACCAAAACCTTTTAAGTATCATTAAAAACAAGAAGACACTGCCAGGAAGGAGAGGACTAGGGAGACGTGTCATTCGGAACAGTGTGGGGTCCTGACATGGTTTCTGGGACAGAGTAAAGACACAGCAGAGAAAGGCAAAGGAAGGCAGCAGTTTGGTCAATGCTGATAGACCGGTGCTGACTTCACACTTGGAGTAACTGTCCTAGGATTACATAAGATGTTAACAGGCTGAGTATGGGCCATACAGGAGTTCCCTGTTGGTGTGATGGGCTTTCATTTATACACAACATCTTTGACATTTGTCATGGCCATGACTCCAACTGCATCTCCTTTCCAATTCCAATGCAGGGTGTGCTGGATACATCATGTCACCGGCATGTGGGTGTATCCTTTCCTGGAACATATTGGCTCAGGAGCCAGAATCATCTTCTTTGGGTCAACAACAATTCTCATGAACTTCCTATACCTGCTTGGAGAAGTACTGAACAGCTACATCTGGGACACACAGAGAAGTGAGTATCATTCAGGTCACATAAAACTAGAGCAGCACTGCCTACAAAAGCCTTGGCTGAGGGTAGCTTCTGCACAGCCTCTCCAGTCTTCTACACAGACTCTCCACGGAAGCTTCATTTTTTATTACAGTATTAATTTAGGAGCTGCTGGCAGTGTTACCTGAAAGGTTTATTTCTCACTTGGTCTTATTGCATAGTAAAACATCCAAACCTGAAGATAAAAGAAGCATGCTCATAAAATTGGATAGAAAAAAAAAATACAGTGTTAACAGGAAAACAAAAGTGAAGCCGACTATGATTAACAGAATTCTGCCCTAGCAAAAGGACCCTAAATTAAATAGTAAGTTATTGAAAGAGCCTCATTAAAAGTCACCAGATCTCATTCCTTATGTCATCTTTTCGAGGATGCGGTAGCCTCAAAGGAATCTCAGGACTATGAAGCCAGAACTAGAAACAGACCAGGTGGCTGCCCTTTGCCGGGTGGAAGGTCACAGAGAGATACAGTCATTAAAGAACATATTTCACTGCTGCTAAGCCCCCTTAACCTTTGACTTAATTTCTCTTTTGTTTCTATTTATAGCAAAGCCTCCTTCTGGGCAAGACACACAATCTTATCTAAGCTGTGACAAACCTGTCCAAAGTCTATGTAAGACTACATAAACATTGGAAGGTGGAAAAGCAAGAGCTTGGATATGCAGTGATCTGAATCCTGCATGAAAACACATCCAGAGGCTGGTATGGGGGTTTCTGAGAGATCCAGACATCTCCTTGGACACGGTCTGTCATTCTAGACATCACCTGTAAGAGACTGTGATCCACAAATGTTGAGCACTGACTGAGCGCCAGTCACTGTACGTGGCTCAGGCCACTTAACTAATAAAGTAACACTTGCATAGGCACTGAATCAGGTTGTTTTTGTGCATGCTTCTTCTGAAACCAGGTGAGTCAGTGTTTGAGCCAATGCTAAATGGCCCCAGATTTTAATCCATTCAGACCACCACAGCTTGGAGAACCAGACATTAATCTCTTTGTGACATTCCCTCCGTTCAACAGAAGCAGTAATCTTTCTCTTTTAAATTATAGAATTATTCAGTGTCCTTAAAAATCTTTTTGAAATAAAATGTTAACTTTCTTCCCCATCTTCAGAGAATGGCTATAGACAGATTTAAGTTTACATGTACAGTCTGAGGGGAAAAATTCTGGCTTCCTCTGTGCCTTGGAAGTGCTCAATTCTGGAAGACATTTGACATTACACTGCCTCTATCTTGAGAAGATGGCCTGAACAGCAGAAGAGACAAATACCATATCTAAACTAAAGAATACTGCTTCCCAGCAGCCTTGAATGAGGAGTGAACAATGAATGTCAACACTGAGTTTACTGAACTATTGAAACACAATCCCTCAACATAAGTTAAATTAATAGTCAAGCATTTGCTCTTTCCTAGATAGATTTGTGAGAACTGCTTGTGTTTGCTCTAATAAAATGCCACAAGCTGGATATTTTGAACAGTCAGAAGAGATTGACTGGCATATGTAGATGCTATAAGCTCAAAGCAAGATTAGTCAGGATTGGTTTCTTGTGATATCCCTAAGGGAAAGTCTGCCACAGGCCTATCGTGGGCTGGTATTTGCTCACCTCCATGCTCAGAGCTGTACTCCCTGGGTGTGATATGGTCTCCCAGTTTTCCCCCTTTTAGAAGGATCCCAGTCATATTTGATGATACTCACCCGAATGACTCTGTGGTAACTTTGTGAAGACCTCCTCATCCAAATGAAGTTATATCCTGAGACGCTGGGGATTAGGAATTCAACATCAGAAGTTTGGGGCTCTAAATAATTCATAAATGTCTTTCATACATGTAAAATGTTTTCCATCCATCCCTGTAACTCCCAAAGTCATTCTGGCATCAAGTCTTTAATGGGGGGGGGGGGAAGAAGAGAGAAGAAAAAACGATAGGAAGGGGAGGAGGGAGGGAGGTAAGAAAGAAAAATCTCTTCTGAAGGATTATATAAACCTACAAACCATGTATAGGTGAGATTTGGTCATAACTCATCCCAAAACAAAATTTTTCTCCAGGTTCATGTAAACCTGTAAAACAAGACAAAAAGTCATGTCTTAAGACATGGTGGTATGGCCAACTTGGAATGTACAGTCTCCTTCCACAAATGAAGGAGGCTCAGGGCTCCCAAGCAAGTCTTTTAAAGCAAGCAGGGGAAATTCCCTTTAATTTAAGGGCTTGAGAATAATCTTCTTTGGCTGGATGCTGTAGCCCTGAGGCTCACAAGGAAGGGTTGGGTGCTGCCTTCCAACCCCTGGAGAACAAACGATTCACCCTCCCCCAAATTCTGGACTGGGATCATGGTGTGTGTTTGAAGGGTGGAGTGGTGCTCTGGGACCAGGGAAGAACCTGTGACTGAAAGTCCTTGTGTCACTGGGCATGCCTTCCATCCAGGATGGTACTTTCTTTGGGTATAAAATTCTCAAAGACAATGCTACAATTCAAGGAGACCCACACCATCAGAGAAGAGGGTCCTTCACAAGATTTTCCTGGATGACTGCCTCTCTTTCTGGCTTCTGCAGTGGTTGCTTGGATCCATGAGTCAGACGCCTAATTTCTTTAAGGAACAATCATCTGGCTACACCCTGAGCATTCTCTCACATTTTGATGCACTGTGGGTCAGGACTTTGGCATATGATTGTGCAATTGAACCTCTGACACCTCAAGTATTTCTGTCCTTCATCTAACACTCTGTTCTAACTCCAGGAATGCTGACTAAGGCAGCTGCTCTCACCACAGTCAGATTTTAAAAGACCAGAAACAAGAGTGCTCAACAGTGAAAGGCAGGAACCAGGGAGAGGGAATCAGCAAGCGGGGTTCAGGGGAGGGCATTAGATCCATGTAGATGAATAGGCTCTTTCTCTGTAATGACCATCCAGGTTGTCTAGCCCCCTGCAAGAGTCCCCAGGATCTCACTTTCTGAGTACTACCTCCTAGTAGAAGCAATTCCCCTACTTGAGAATGTGTGGATACCTCCTTCAGGGTCAGTCTTGGCCCCTGTGTTCCATAAGAACAGCCTGCCTCAGCTCACTGAGGACTTTCTATCTGGTTGTTTTGTTCAGATTGTTTTGGTTTGATTTGATTTTTGTAGAAATGCATTCATTTCTTTCATTATTTATAGTTGTGTTTGCCCTCTACCTCATGGCTGCAAAACCAATATACATGAGGAGTTATTTCCCTTCCAAGTCAGGGAAGCCTAGATCCTCTACCTCGATCCTCACCATTGTTGCCACATCAACTCATCATTAGAATGTTCTAGAGGAAAAAGACCAAAAAGAAAAGGCAAACCAACAACAACAAAATACACACACACACACACACACACACACACACACACACCATCTACCCCTAACTTCTTTACTCTTATGTAGAGAATGTGGGACAGATGTGGGGGACTTAGGTGTGTGCTGTGTGGAGAAAGCCTGTATTATTAACTGTCTCTGCCTTGGTTACTTACCCAACAATGGAGACACAGTGTATACTTTTCCTTTCAACCTGCTCCTCTCTCCTTAAGCCCTTGTTTTTAAGTGTGATGTTTTCCTCACGAGATCTGTGGGAAGTATTTTGGAAACTATTTTAGATCTCTGCCAGGCTGCCGCAATAGCTCATTTGGGAGAGCGTTAGACTGAAGGAGATCTCTGCCAGTTCCGTACCTGTGAAAATCGACCCTGAGAGAGGAACCTGCTCAGAGCAGGGACTCACATTCCTCTACCCCTTCTGGACTCCATGACGCTAACTTACAGAAAAAGGGATCTCTAGTTATCCTTAGAATAATTGCAACCCTCTGAGATTGGGCTTTATGACAGATCACTGTGGGGTCCTATGTGTTGTTTATTGCTCTTTTGATAGTCTTGTTTTCAGAGACCTCTTCTAAGTGCATGTATTATCCATGAAAATTAGCTGAGAAACTACTGTGAAATACACTATCAAGCAATAGGACTGTAATTAGGGACAAAATCATTAAATATTTTGTCCTTAGACATCTACACATTCATAAAAAGAATAATAACAGAACCAGAAAGATCATCTTTCTAATTCTTTTGTTCATTACAGCTATTGAAACAAACACACATAAGTATTCAAAAATTTGGGGGAAGATTAGACAATGTTATCTAGAAGCAAAAGGATAAAAAAGAAGAAGCAGGTAGAATTTCTGGATTAAAGTATAACTTATGAGAGTAGCCTGAACAATTTCATCTCCAGGAAAATGAACGATCATCAACCATTCACTGTAGATGTCAGACAGAGCCTTTCTAATCGAGTACATACACATCCTTCAGAAAAAGCAGATCTGAATGGGTTGGCTCCTGCAGACAGAACTTGCATTTCAGCAGGTACAAGTATGGGACAGAAGTATAGGCAGGGGAACTGTGATTCCTAACATGTCTGAGGTTCTGGGTTCATGCCCTAGCATGAGGCAGGGGACAGGGCTGTGTGTGTGTGTGTGTGTGTGTGTGTGTGTGTGTGTGTGTGTGTGTGTGTGTGTGTTGTAAACAGGCAAAAACAATGCCTGTGGCTAATTAGGGCTCTAGGTGCTTTTAAAAAGGCTTTTAGAAACTCCAAATTCTGGTCTTGAGAATGAACAGGACTAAGTGAAAAATAAACGGAGCTGTTTAAATGCATCAGTTGCATGGCTCCTGCTGCTGGAGGCTGGTTAAGAAGTAATCCGGCTGGAGTAGTCCTCATGCAGACCCATGAGTCAGGAGTCATTCTGCCTCAGAGTCCTACTCCCAGAAGCACGAGAATCAGATTGTGTCACAGAGATGCCGGGAAAGCGTGGGGAGAGAAGTCGCAGAGGGTGTTTCTAGAAAACATTGTAAACTGCTTTTCTTCGTAACTAGGAGAAGGCCGGAGAGGATGGAAAGGTCATGGGAGTAAGCTATGGTAGCCAGAGATGCTATGAGCAACTCCGCACGGCTCTGCAGCTGATGCTCAAATGAAGCTTTTTGTTTGCATTGCTAGGTATGGAAGAAGAGAAAGAGAAGCCTAAACTGGAATGAAATCCAAGTCTAAAAAGAAGCAGGCAGGAGCTACTTTGAATTCTTTTGGCCTTGGGCACCAGCAGAAAGAGACAGAACTTCAAAGGACCATGGCTTCAACCCCGTCTCCCTGACCCTGAGGGAGGACCACTCTTATATTCAAATATGTGCAAAATAGGATGTATTGCTTTCGAAAGTAACTCACCCTTGTTGTTTTAAGTACTCAATTCCAAGTTCATTATTGATGACATTTTTTCCTCTTTTCTAGTTTTAAAGCCATTGAATTTTCATTTCTGCAATTCCATTTAATTAAGAAAAAATCAACTGTGTTTCTTGTTGAGGAAAATGATAAAGTTGGAGGGGCAGGTGTAGATGGATCAAAGCATTCATATTTAGTCTTAAATGTGGCTGGAGTAATGACTCTAAAACATAATATGGGCCCAAGAAGAGGCAGATAGCTGGTCACCTGTGTGTGTCATCGTTGCTTCAAGTGAGCAGTGTTAGCTATAGCATCAATTTAGTCAAAACCCCGAGTGTGCTTGATTCTCCCTATTTAATCTGTGAATACTTCCCACATGCAAACGTTACTGTTAATAAAGATCAACCAACCAAGCTTGATGTCTGTATCATCTCAGTCTTAGCAACCTGGTTAATGTGTCTGGTCCTACTGGTGTCTATTGAAGCAGACCTGTCAAAAGTAGGTTGATTGCACCTCATTCATTCCTATGATTTTCTCCTTTTAAAAGCAGTATGTTTTCACATTTCCAGAAAAAACACTGTAAAACCTAATTCATAAACTCCTGATCATAATTATTTGAAAGATAGAAAACAGTGTTCTAAGAATTATAAAATATTACTTAGTATAAATAAATGTTAGTTGTACATGCTGAGATAGATCAACAAGTAATAAAAACCACTTATTCTAAAGATGACTTAATTGGTGATACAACTTAGGAAGTGCTAGAAAAGCTACCCCCCATAGGCACCTATGAATGTGATCTCTTGTATCTATCCATACCCACCACTTCATAAAGGAGCCTGATTATCCCATTGACTATAGACAGGAAGGAGCTTAGGACTCCCTAAAGAGAGGATGTTTAATGAAGCTCCTGGTAATTTATTTACAGATAATTCAAAGATGTATGCTTTAGTACTAAATGTTCATACATCACAGAATGTATATGTAATTTAAACACTATTTTATTAAAACTTTCAACCAGAAAAAGAAAAACTCAATAACTATGCTTACAAAAAAAATCTAACAAGTACCATAAAATATTCAGGAAGAACTTCAAACATATCAATATCAATGAGCATAAAATAGTTTATGCACTTGAAAAACAGGATTTCAGAGCAGCTTTCAAAGGAAAAAATCAAATGTCTATTTGTACATCACAAAATAGACACAAAATGGCTTCATCCTGCAAGACTGCAAAGAAGATATCTGGAAAAAGCAGAAACAAAATGGGTTTCTGAAATCCAGACCCACTTCCTTGATGGTGAACTTACTTATTTATATCTAGAAATATGCTTGGCAGAAATATGGATGGCCTGAGAAGCATCACCATATTGGTTCCCTTCCTCATAGAAAAGATCATGAAAAAATCTACTGAAAAAGCAGAGCAAAGCAATATCACATCCTTGGGATAGCTCCTATAAATTAATAGTGCCATTGTCAAAGATAGAAGAACCCTGAGTAGGTGGTTGCCATTACAACTGCGTTTAACTTGCCCATTTGAACACAGAACAAACTCAAAGTCTAAATTGAGTTGTATTCCCTAAAATCCACATGCCTTAATATCTAGTAAGTCAGAATGTGACTGCATTTGGAGATAACACCCTTTGAGTAGTAGTTAAGTTAAAATAGGGGTCATTGGGAGGCCTCTAATTCAAACTTATTGACATCTTTATAATAAGTAGAAATTTGAACACATCAGAGACTTGCACAGGAAAAACCATATGAAAGAATGTAAACCTGCTAAGTCTTAGACTTTGGCCTTCAGAACTGAGGAAGCTCAATTTCTTTCATTGAAGCCATTACTTTATATTTTCCTCTGCAACTCCTAGTAAACTACCTCTGCCTATGTACAAAATACTGATAGACTCAGAAGAGGAGTAGGAGGAAAGGTGGGAAGAAAGGGGATAGAAGAAGAGGAAGAAGAAGAAGAAGAAGAAGAAGAAGAAGAAGAAGAAGAAGAAGAAGAAGAAAACAAACAAACAAAAAACTTGCTTATATGGTGACTTCACCTAACAGGAATTATTCCAGAAGATTAGTTTAACCAGAATAACCCAATACAAACCCTGGTGTGTAGTATGAAGCTATTAAGTTGTCTTTTGTTAAACAGTGCCAACAGTATTTTAAAGGAGACAATTACAATTGGGTCTGAATATCAGTGACCTTAATAGTTTAACCCTCCATGGGACATCAAACTTCCATTATACTGATGATGTCAAATCTTTGGAGGATATAGCAGGTACCACATGCATGCATACACATAATGGATAAACTGCCCCTTCAAACTTAAAGAAAATAATCATACCATTCATATTTATAAAATATCTAGGCATTTTGGCATCAAATGGTACATCTTAGTATACATCTTCTAAAGTGAAATTAAATGGTTTCTTTTTACAGGCATTATCACAAAGAAAGAGACATATCAATTAGTGTGTCTTCCTGGATTTTGAAGGAAACCCTATGTGTGAGGCTCTTAGCTGTTAATATGGGTAGAGGAAATTTAAGAGCCTGTAAACTAAATTGTGAAGAATAATTATCATGATTTTTGAATTTATAACTTTAAACACACAAACACAAAATCTGGCCCAGTTATTTCTTACTGCTAACAAAAACAACAGCAATAAAAAGCCACCCCTACATCTAAGTTCAAATTATATTTACTTAGCTAGCAAACATACATTATTAGGTAGCGTGCACTTGTCTATGGGCCATTGATATCTGATAGGGTGACTTGACAGGCGGTGTCTACAACGACTTGAAGACTGACTCACTTGCATGTCCACTGACTGCTGCTGGCTATGAATTGTGACCTCTTGAGGCTATGATTTTTTTAAGTGTCTGCTCAGCTTCATCCTATCATTTTCTTAAATAATGTGTGTGATTCTTTTGCCTGCATGTATATCCGAACATCATGTTTGTGACTTAAGTCCACAGAGGCCAGAAAGTGTCAGTCTCCAAGAACTGGAGTTTCAGACAGTATAAGCTGTGTGGGTGTTAGAAATAAAATCCAGGTACTTCTGGAAGAACAGCCAGTGCTCCTAACCATCTCTCCATCTAGTCCATCTTTCCAGCCCCAACATGTCCTTTTAAAAAACTAGAATATTCATTTTATAATTCTTTAACTCACCCATATGGTAAAATTAGAATTCTTCTAATGTTTATTTCTCCTTTACATTAACTTTTAGTTAACATACAAAACAATGGGTTTCATTATGACTCATTCTTAAATACATATCATGTGCTGTATTCATATCTGCCCACCCTGTTTGCACTCCATTGTCCCACCTTCCATCATGCCTGACATTTTTATATTGGCTTTGTAACAATATGACAGCTGGGTCTCAGTAGACCCAAGCTAAAAATACATCTCTTATTATGACTTATCAGAAATTACATATTGCTTCATAGATTCAAGTGGTGGGAACATAGAACCCACATCTTGATGGATCAGCATCAATGTGACATGGTAAAAAGAATACATGGGATGGGGACATAATAGTAGCTAGATGTGGATATGGCCACAGACATCGAAAACAAGCCAGAAGATAAGTTGAAATTTAATAGAATAGATAGCTATGGATGGAGGGTGGCTGACACAGGAGGATCAAGTGAAGATGAGGGAAAGGGGAGACGAGAGAGGGAATGTGAGGAGAGACAGACATTTGAGGGATAGGATAAAAACCTAATACAGTGGAAGCTTCCTAAAATATATGAAAATGATTTAAATAAAATTACCAAATAGTGAGGGAAGAAGAGCCCCAACTAGCCATCTCTTGTTACCAGATGAAGCTTCTAGTACCAAAATTGGGTTACATCTAATTGAGTTGTTGGCCAAAGGGGCCCCATGGGAACCCCGTATAACACAGGTTGTTACTAAGACTAGAGGCTGCTTTCTGCAAATGGAAGGCAAGGCTGCATTGTTAAAGACAACACCTACACAACTCAATGAACAAGAAGTTAAGCTCATGTCTACACAGAAGCTTTACCCCCACGATCTAACATCTTTGGTACAGAAAGGTACTCTGCTCACTACCAAAGGCAAAACATAAGCACCAACCAAGCCTCTGATTAAGAATGGTGTCTTGCCTGCAAAACAAGCTAGGACAACCAACTTGTAGGAGTAACCAACCAATTCTGATTTGGCTGAAGACCCAGTCCATGAGATGGCATCCTTGCTTGACACTGCTTGGGTGACCAAGGAGACTAGGGTCCTAGATAAAAAAAATACTGCTTGTCTAAAAAACAAAAAAGTATCAATAAAATGACTCCTGATGGCATTCTGCTAGACTCATAGATCAGTGCCTTGCTCAGCCATCATCAGAGAGACTCTTTCTCCTGGAACAGATGGTAACAAATACAGAGAGACTCACATTATATACACAGTGAGAAACAATGGAACGCTCAGTCTTAAACAGGGTGTCTCTATCCTCCTTCTTGGACTGATGAAGAGGAGTATCCTTTGCATATATATTATGCCTTCCAGTTTAGTGATTTTATGGGATTCCTGAATGTGCAAATAAGTGGGTGTTGGTTTCTTGGGCTCTTTTCTTTCTGTTTGTTTGTTTTGTCCAATTCTGATGTATTAGTTTTTCTTTCATCATATTATATTTATTATATAATATTATACTTCGTTATTATCACATAGAAGCCTGTTAATTGTATAAAGAGAGACAGAAAGGGAGAGGATCCAGCCGGGAGGAGTACAAGGAGGGAAAAACCATAACTGGGACATATTATGTAAGAAAAAAATCTATTTTCAATAAAAAGAAATAACAAAAATAAAAAATAAAAAGACAAAAGAAATTTAAGATAATTTTAAAAGGCATTAAACATTAAATTAATATATGAAAATTAGCATTTTCATACATACAAGATGCAATAGGAAATAGTGGAAGAAAATGTCCCGTTTGTAATAGTAATAACTTTATAATGAATATTATGAAACAAATCATGTAAAATTGAATTTTAAGCAAGTGGAAACATCTGAGAAATCATATATATGCCAAGCCTTGAGTTGCTTTATAAATTCAGTATGAACTCAATAAAAGTATGAACCATGCTAATTGTATATTGGTGAAATTAGTATTAAAAAATGGCTCAGAGATTAGAAGCATTTGTTGCTTTTCCAGAGGACCTGGGTCTGATTCCTAGCATCCACATGGCAGCAGCTCACAACAGTCTGAAACAGTCCAGGCTCCACCATACTCTCTGATCTCTATAGGTACTATATGTGTATCATGCACAGGTATACATGCAAGCAATACATCCATGCATACTAAATAAAAATAAAGGCTAAACAATAAAAATTTACAATCAAGAATTGTAATCCAACCTCGGGGAAGAAAAATCAACAATGAAATAAGACAAAACTAACCCAAGCAAATAGTGAGATCATGATAACAAAGCATGGGGGGTCTGTCTATAAACACACAAGCTGATAAGAAGCAAAATAGAACTATTGATAGTTCAAAAATACATGAAGAAACTTGAAATATAATAAACATTGTACCTCAAACAAGTGAGAAGAACATGGATTATTTGACAAGTATCATCCGGCCAAGTGGAAATCCATCTGAGTAAAACTAAGTTGAATCCATATTTTTTTTTATCCTGACAGTTTTGAATGGATCAAAAACTTATTGTTTAGATAATGTAGCAGAACAAATTTCATAATTTTTCTGAAGTGAGAAAGCCCTTCTTCATTAGGACTGAAATACAGTACTTGTAAAGTAAGATGAACAAATTCTGTTATATAAAAATAAAGAGATCCTGTATGTACCTAACCTGCATCAGGGAGGCTACTTACTGCACAGGGTGGTGATTTATACAGAAATAGAAGTGGCCAAAGAGCTGAGAATAAGAGCTGACAGAATCTTCACCCTCAACTAGGAGAAATGACTGTTTTATTTTATTCCATAAATAACATTTTCTGATCCCGTGGACCTTAAGGATGGGGCTGATCCAGCTTTCAGTGGGATCTCACATTTATGCATCATGTCTGCACTGGAAACACAGCATGTCCTGAAACTAACATTTGGTTAGTTGAGACCTGTTCTCTTTCAGTGGGTTATTTTAGCTTTGAGAACCAGAGCCCCTGAACCTTAAGGTCACTTTCTGTAGGATGCTGCACAACCTGTCTCTGCAGGTGCTCAGAACCACCAAGACACACAGCAGGTGCTGCCCTGTAGCAGGTGTTGTCTGGCCTCATCTAATCTTGGCCAGGAGCCAAGCCCTAAGAATGAATTCACCTGCTGTGCTGTGATACCTGAGAGGAGAAAACACAGCCAGCCATCTCTTCTTTTGCTTAGGAAACTCTTGCTTCCTTCAGGCTGTTCTGAAGAATGTTTATACCTTCGTGTGTGAAGACTAGGCAAGAAGCTGCCATTTAGAGGAGAAAGAGCTTCTAGCTGCTCTGCTGCAAAATAAAAATTAATTATTGATTAGGGAGAATTAATTTAAAAAGAAATTGTACCAAAGATGCAGAGCAACAAAAAAAGTTTTCTAAATTGAACCATTGACATACTCCTTAAAACAAAACACACTGTAAAATACTAGGAGCATAAAACTAATTCTATAATAAAATGAATTTTTCACAGCTTAATAGGAGTTTCTGGAGAGACTTTTTAAAGATTTGAATAAAATGAAAAGACATGTAGGATTCTAGAAGAGTCCGAAGAAGCCTTTGTTGTTGTTGTTTGTTTGTTTGTTTGTTTTTACTTCCAGACACAACCATGTGTCATTTAATGAAGGGTATGGGTACTAAGAAATGCCTCCTTCAGCAGTTTCTTCACTGTGCATGCTTTAAGTGTGATCTTGCACAAAGCTCCATGATGGTGATCAGTCACTAGACATGACATCCCAATCAATAAAGGGATTCTGGAAACATGTCTGAGGCTGCCGCTCGCCTGACATGGTAGACTGTTTTCTAGGAAAGTTTATTGGTAAGTAGAAAGTGTTTACTCTTCAGTAATAATTATAAAGTATGTTCAAACTGTATGAACTAGTGGTGGTCACTTAGGATCAAATTACACGAGCTATATATAAAATGATGTGATGTATCATTATACAACTGACAGGTTGCTTATGTGAGCATCATCACAGTTGTGAAGAATGTACTATGCCATTATTGCATTTATGATGCTACCAAGCAATAGGAATTTATTACTCAGTGACACATGGGATCACCTATCATAGATATACAGACACTTCAAAATGATTATGAGAACACAGATAGTATAGGCACTAAGATTGACAATCAATGGGACCTCATGAAATTGAAAAGATTCTGTAAGGCAAAGGACATTGTCCACAGGACAAAATGACAGCCTACAGAATGGGAAAAGATCTTTACCAACCCAATATCTGATTGGGTTAATTTTCAAAGTAGATGAAGAACTCAAGAAACTAGATATCAACAAAGCAAATAATTTAATTAAAAATTGGAGTGCAGACGTAAACAGAGAATTCTCAACAGAAGAATATCAAGTGTCCGAGAAACACTTAAGATGTTCAACATCCTTAGTCATCAGGGAAATATAAATCAAAATGATTCTGAGATTTTATCTCACACCGATCAGAATGACTAAAATCAAAAATACAAGCAACAGCTTATGTTGGAGAGGATGTGGAGCAAGAGGAACACTCTTCCATTGCTGGGGGTGCAAAATTGTATAGCGCCTTTGGAAGTCAATGTGGTTCCTCAGAAAACTGAGAATTAACTTACCACAAATCCCAGCCACATTGCTCTTGGGCATATACCCAAAGGATGCTCAATCATACCACAAGGACATTTGCTCAACTATGTTTATGGAAGCTTTATCTGTAATAGCCAGAACCTAGAAACAACCTAGATGTCCCTTTACAAAGAAATGGATAAAGAAACTGTCGTACATTTACACAATGGAGTATTACTCAGCTGTTAAAAAATCAAAGGCACCAAGAAATTTGAAGGCAAATTGATAGAACTAGGGGAAAAAAATCCTACGTGAGGTAACCCAGACCAAGAAAGACAAACATGGTATGTACTCACTTATTAGTTGATACTAGCTGTAAAATAAAAGATAACTATGCTACATTCTACAAACCCAGAGAGACTAGGTAACAAGGAGAGTTCATGAGGGATGCCTAGATCTCCCCATAAATAGAAGAGATTTTGTGGGTAGACTGTACACAAGTGGGGATGGAAATATGAGCGATCAGATTGGGGAGAGGCACGGGAGTGAAGAGTGCTCAGGAGGACGCTGTGGGGCTCATTTTGCGGTCAGGCAGAAGCCTGGTACAAAGGAATCTCCCATGAGTCTATGGGGAGGACCCCATTTTACACTTTTAGCATAGTAGATAAGTAGTGTGAACTGGCAATCTACTGTGACTAGTCTGGTGCCTGGTCCAACTGTTATCAGAGAGACATCATCCCGCATCTGATGGAGGCAGATGCAAAGACCCACAGCCAAACATTAAGTGGAGTTCAGAAATCCTGCAGAGGTGAGGAGAAAGAAGTGTAAAAGTCAAAGGGGTCAAGGACACTACAGGAAGGCTCACACCACTAACCTGGGCTCATAGGAGATCGCAGAGCCTGAACCGACAACCAGGGAACCTAGATGAGGCTGACCTCGGCACTCCGCATATATGTTATAGTTGTGTGGCTTGGTTCTCTTATGGGACTCCTAACCATGGGAGTAGGGGGCAGACTCTGACCTTTTCCTGGCTTTTGGGACCCTACTTCTCATACTAGATCACCTTGCCCAGCCTTAATATGTGGGAAAAGGGAGGGCTGCTTAATCTTACTGCAACTTGATATGTCATATTTTGTTGACACTCACAGGAGACCTGACCTTTCCTGGATGAAGTTGAAAGTAGGGAGGGGAGGGGAGGGGCTATGCTAGGATGTAAAACAAATAGATGAATAAAACAAGATATAAAAAAGGGAACATAATAATAAAGAATACTAGAGATGTTAGGAAAGATGAGTAACGAGCTGCTGCTACAACAGATTTCATATGATAATATGTATTTGAGGAGCTCTATTGTGCAGGTCTTAGAGACACACTGTCAGGTCTTCGGAAGAAATGAGCCCTGGTGTTCAAGACCATGAGGTCACCATTTCTTTACATAGAAAACCTGGAAAACAGGTCTGGGTGGAGTTTGCTGGCAAACTCATCTTTGGGTCTTTCTGTCTGGAGCCCAGAGCTGTTTCCATAAAGTTATGGAAATAGAATTTAGATGCTAGATGATTAAGGACTCGGTGGCTTTCTTGGGTGGTGAAGAAGTTGAGGTAGCCATCAAGAGTGTGATTTCAAGAACAAAACTTACATAGACGCCACAAAGGTTGGAAGAATAGAAGCCCAGTGTGAACATCCTCACTCCGTGCTTCTCCTTGGCTCACCTTAGGAGAAAACACCACTTTCTCCCACGGGCACAAGAACAAAGAAGAGCAGGAAAGTTCACATGAGTTTGTAGGTCAAAAGAGAAAACTCTCTAGTCTATGTCTCAGGTGGCTGAGATTTCCTCCTCAAAGAATTGACTGAAAAAGAAAAAGTCAGGTGACAGGGGTTCAGGTTTGTTCAGCATGGGTCACAGAAACAAAACCTCAGGGCTTAGGAACCAGGACCATTTGGGGTTCACCTCCTAGGGGTCTCAATAGGATAGGCAAAAAAAAAAATTTAAAAAATTTTAAAGGGAAATAATGGGGCGAGGGGTTTAGTAGGAATAAGAAGGTGGGTTAATAGGAGGGACTGTAGGGCATAGGAGTTAATAGAGAGAATAGACAACACAAAAGATTTTCAGAAAAGCCAACTGGAAGCCTACTATTTCATAAACTTCCTAAACATATATACATACATTATATACACATATATATAATACCACATTCTGCACAGCTTGGTCCTGGAAACTTGACTGGGGCAACATGAGAATGGAAAAAAGAAAACCACAGGCACACACAGAAGATGGACGGACGGACGAGATGGTCTGTGCTAGCTGTGATGGAAGACACCTACTATGCAGCTTGGAAACTCAGCATGTTCGTGACGTCCACACAGGAAGGAGGGTTCAGGTGGTCTCAGTAGGAAGTCTTTGTAGGAGAAAAGTCTCAAGCTATCAACATCCAGGAGGATAACACCTGCTGTCCTCTTTCTCTCCCTCACTTAATCTTCCCAATCCCCAATCTATCCATAACTATTCTATTTCTCTTTCCTATGGAGACCTATACATTTCCCTAGTACCTTACTCTACACCCAACCTCTGTGGTTCTATAGATTATAGTTTGATTATCATTGTTTTAACAGCTAATAATCATATATAAATGAATAAATAACCATATTTGTCTTCCTGGATCTGAGTTACCTAACTCTGGGTGATTTTTTTTTCTAGTTTGATCCTTTTGCCTGCAAATTTTATTTTTTAATGGCTGAGTAATACTCCATTGCATAAATGTAACACATTTTCTTCATCCATTATTCTGTTCAGGGACATCTAGGTTGTTTCTAATTTCTGGATATTATGAATAGGGTAGCAATGAACATAGCTGAACAAGTATTCACATGATAGGATGAAGTATACTTTGGGTATGTGCCTAAGAACATCATGGTTAGATCTTGAGAGTGATGGATCCCCATCTTTCTGAATATCTGCCACACTGTTTTCCACATGGCTATATTAATTCACATTACCACAATCCATGGATGAGTGTTTCCCTTACTCCATGTCCTTGTCAATATAAACTATTTCTTGTTATTGATCTTAGGCAATTTGACAGGTACAAGAGGAAATCTCAAAGTATCTTTGATTTTCAGTTTCCTGATGGCTAGGGATGTTGAACATTTCTTTAAGTGTTTCTCAGCCATTTGAGCTCTTCTTTTGAGAATTCTCTTTTTAAGGTCTGTATCCCATTTTAAAATTGGATTATTCGTTTTATTGATAACAAGTCTTTTGAGTTCTTTATATATTTTGAATATTGGCCTTTTATTAAATGTGTACTTGGTAAAAATCTTTTTCCATTCTGTAGGCTGCTGCTTGGTCCAAATGATGATGTCCTTTGCTGTGCAGAAGTTTTATTTCATAAGTTAATTTTTAACAGCAGTCATGGGGAAGGAATGTGTTCGTATCATTACAAATGTTCAGTTTTGTGCTATATTTAAAATAGTAATAGCTGTCATGATTAAGATCTAAAAACTCATGTTTATAGACTTCCTACTCATTGAGTGATTGATGCTGTTAGCCTTCCATAGCCCAGACTGATTACATAATCACTGAGAATCATCTGGAAAAGGAAATTCTGAGATCACTGAAGAATTCCTGATTGAGCAGCGTCTGCCGTTCAAGGACACACAAGTTCTTTCCTATCCATCCCCCAGCAAACAATGCAAATTTTTGAGAGAGATGATTCTAATTTTAAGAACAATTTAAAGCATTTTAGAGTCATGACAAATGTCTAGGCTTGTTAATAGGAGGTTTTGCTGGGAAGGAAGAGAGGTTTCCTATGGTCAGGTCAAGCTTTAGTCAAGAAATATATCTTTAAAGTCTTAGTCAAAACAATAATTCAGAGAACTTCTCTCAAGGGGATTTTGAAAGTATGTACGACTAACCACAGGAGAAGTAGCTTTTAGTGCTGTGTTTGGTTTCACATATTTGCACAAGCACATTGTTTGATTAAACAGGTTCAACATAAATATATGTAAGACTGAACTTTATCCACTTTCAAACATCACAAAAATTTGGAGCTTCAACTATGCATTTTGACTAGGCCAGAAATATTTCTTCATACCACTCAGGTTTAGTATTCAATCCAATGCCTTTTGAAACCCAGACTATCCAAACTTCCTGTCCTCTATGCCCGGGAAAGAGGAGAAACTATACTTTTATGGAACAGAAGACTAGGGGTAATGAGTCTCTTCTCTGACTTTCTATCCATTACTAAGACCGTAATGACTTCTGAGAAGAAATGAGATTGTGACTCCACAATCCTCTTCCTTCCATTACCATGGCAACAAGCAATCTTCTCAGAAATCTTTATTTAGGCAAATCCCAGCTACCTTCCCTGATAGGCCTTCATCATGCCTTTTCAAACCAAGAAACAGAGCCTGACTAGGGTCTTTTCTCCCCTGCATCACTATCACTAAATACTCTGTCAGCAACACTTCCCCCAGTAACAGGCTTCCCCACAGATTCTTCTGGAAGTTGAGAAGACATAATCCAAGAAAAGAGACTGGAACAAAGGAAAATATTGTGTCCTGGCACCCAGGCCCTCCACTGAGAATAGGCAAAAGATATTGAGAATTCTTCATAAATTCTTTTGTTTTAATTATATCCTTTAACAGTAAAATGGCATGGACAGTTCATAAAGCCTCTTGCAGTCAGACCAGAGTTTATTCCTGATGAATGAACTGGCCTCTTGGAGCCCATTCCCTATAGAGGAACACCTTATTCAGCCTTGATACTGGAGGAAGGGATTTGGACCTACCTCAACTGGGTATCCCAACTGACTCACTTTGGGATTCCTTCTCCTCCCTGGGGAATGGATGGGGGGGGATGGGGTAGGGGAAACTGAGGGAGGACTAGGAGGAGGGGAGGGGCGAAGAGCAGTGGTGGGAACGAGAAAAACTTTTTAAATAAAAAATTATAAAAAACTCTCACATCCTTGTCCCTAATGTATGGCTTATTCTTAAAGGGATAATCCAAAGGTTTAGGGTTTAAGGCTATGTCAGGTGCTTTCTGCTAGTAATTCCACAGTGTACAGCCAGCCTCAACTACACTTTCCCTATATTTAAATGATGAGGCAAGCTTTATTCTAATATACAAATTTTGGGTGGCAACTGTGGTGGCTTAAATGAGAAACGTCTTCTGCAGGCCCTGGTATGTGAGCACTCAGGTTGATGGCACTATTGGGGGAAGGGTAGGGGGTACAGCCTTGCTGGAGGAAATCCATCACTGAGAACTGACTCTGACATTATATAACCTGGCTCTGCTTCCAGATCTTTCTTTGCTCCCTTGTGGTGTGACGTGATTTCTCACCTTTCTGTTAATGCCACCATGCCTGCCATTTGCTGCTATGCCCCCCAACATTATGACTGACTCTTACCCTTTAGAACTGTAAGTCAAAATCAATTCCCCTAAAAGTTGTCATGGTCATAGTATTTTATCAATGGAACAAAAATTAACTAATGCAGCAGCTGTAGGGAAGCACATCTTTATCATTTTCTTAAATCATCATCATTTTTTGGAATTTTTACATTGGTAAATGTTTTGTTAGATATACATCTCTTGTTTTTTAACACTACACCTCTAACAAGCAAGTTTTGCTGTATTTCTTTTTCCATTTGAACCAGCCCCATTTGAGACCAGAACTTTAGTATTAATTAAGTTATAATTTTGAAGATGAGTATATGAAGACTAAAATTAAAGTTTTGAATAAAAAAGCTCTGAGAATTTAAGGTAGTAGAAATGAGGTAGGAAGTCTAAGAATAAGTAAACTTTAGCATTTCTGAGGAATCCAGCAAGCCATAGTGATTGGTCTCAAAGCAGAATATTAAGACACACTTAAAAACATGTTGATTCAGAGAAATTTCTTCTTTATTCAGTGAAAAAATAATAGGATATAGGACCAACACACATACTACAAATAAGTAGAAAATGATTAAAAAACTGTAATTGTCAGAACTGGTCAACAGCTGCTCAAGACAAGAACATTGAGACAAGGGAGGAATACTGTGTAATCCTTGGATTTCTGCCTGGAGGAAATGTCCAGATTTTAGGGCAAGAAGAGTCTGGCAGTATCATCGAGTCATGGAACTCTGGTGTCCAAGAAGAATTAAAGTAACTAGAATTTGTACATCATAGCTCAGTTTAGGAGAAGGGGCCCAAAAAACTCATGTGGGACCCCCTCTAGTCTTTGAATATGCATAAATGTGTGTAGGAATGGGGTGAAACTGTAATTTTTGATAGTTGAGAGAAAAAATACAATTTTATTGTTGTGTTTAAAAATATATGAAAATGGTCTTAGCCTGTCAATCAAAACAAATAACACCCCTTAGCAACCAAATTACTCCTCTTGAACTTTGTAAAACAAGACTCAAATAATAATCAGGGCCCTTGAGTACTCTCATTCATGTGGCCCACCATCATTCTTGATAGCATTGGGTACTCTTATTCATATGGTCCACTGTCACTATTGACAGCATATTTCTTTTTCCTAATCTATGCTATCACTTTACTTTGTATAAACTTTCCTTGCTGCTCTGGAAACAAACAGAGAAACAGCACAAAGAATGAGAGAGAGGAAATAAAAGTGTTCTTTTATTTTAATCCCAAGCAAGATAAACTTCACAACAAAAAGTTTTGTCCTTAATCCAGATGAAAAAGTCATCCCTTAAGAAGATAATGATCAGCCATGTATCTCTGCCTCTACCTCTATTCATTGTTGGATGTAAGTTCTATGATGGCACTGATTGGGATATCTATTCATTTGATTATAGGGGAAGTCTTGTCTAGGCAACACCTTCACTATTGGTTGGAGGCCTAGGCAGAGACATCCTGTGAGTTCTTGTAGGTGACCCTAGCAGCTGGTATTTTTGAAAACTCCCACAGTGTTGACTAGCTGGAGCTCTGGGAGCTCATGAATTAAGAACAGTCACTGGGGAACCTTCAAGAAAAGGAACTAGGCCCTCCAAGGATAGACAACTGTCCACTGACATGGGCAGTATAGGGAGGCTCTAGGGGAGAGATCAGACTGTGTTTCCATGCTTGGACTGGCACTTCGGAGCCCACTCTCCCCTGAGGAACACCTAACTCAGACATGACATTACGATGAGGAAATCGGACCTGCCTGGAGTGGATGCTGAGTTGATCCACTTTGGGACTTCTTGCCCTTTTGGGGGAGGGGATGGGGGGATGGGGAGGAGGGAGGCTGTAGGCAGACAGGGAGGCGTTGGGAGGGGGAAGAGAGGGAGAGCAAGGTGATACATGGGAAAAAAGACTTTATTTTCTACAAATAAACAAATAATTTTTTTAAGAAAGATAATGATCATAAATGTACCATACCTTATCACAGCATTTGAAAATATGGAAGTGAAGAAAGTCTCCATGGCCCAAAACACATTGCAGACATTAAACACAATAAAATTATTATGAATGACTTTATGTCTGTAATTTCACTTTGACTCTAGCCTCACAAACACAGAACAAAGTAATGTAACCTTCATTCTGTAAGGCCGTATCTCTGGGCCTGCAAGTCTAGGAACCCCTTTGATATAGTTTAAAAACCTCTAGGAGTAAAGTGCATTGAGTTTGTACTAATACCTTCATGGTCCCTTGCTTCGAACTCTTCTGTCTTTGAATGTATGCCTTGCATACTGAGTCAATCCGATGCCCCAGCAAGCCAAAGATCATACTGGTGTTGTCATAGGACCTCATGTCCAGGTTTTTATTTCAGAAGGGAAGCCTGGAAGGCAGATTGCTTACTAAGAACCTTAAGATGATGTATAGTACTCAGATTTGGGAAGCACAGGATTAGCTCTCCAAGATGATGCTGAAATGCAGTGGCTCTCTTAATTAAACATCACATCAGGCAAGTTAGAGACTCTGGGCTATCCAAATTTCATTGCAAGCCTTGGTTTTAAATGACACAGTTGTCCATATGCCCCAACTATTTATATTCTATATTCTGACTGCAGTGCTCCACTCAGATGTGTTTGACCCTCTATATTCTTGCATTTGAAAGTTAGTTTGGTACCCAATTTCTTCATCTAGCGGTTCATATGAAGTGGTTGTTCCCAGTCGTGTAGCCTTTGGGGTTGTAGTTCTCTTTTGGCCAGTAGCAGCCTTACTTTTGCCTTCCTGGAAGCCAGTGTTCCTGGACAGCAGGCAACAGGTGCCTCATGAAGACCAATGTGACCAGCACTAGGAAACTGCAGAAGTAGAAAGATCTCTGCTGTTTCAATGTGAATAAGTTCTGACACTGGGTAAATCAGCATTGCTGAGGTTTCTCAGGGTGTGAGGTTAGAAATGAACCAGAAGTAACACATTTAATAATAAAGACCTGGAAGCAGTGGTTCCTGGACCTAACTAGGAAGATATGATAAAAAAAAAAAGACTGTATGTTCATGCATTAGAAAATAAACAAACAAGAAGTTCCTTTTCCCTACCTGTTTTCCAAATCTTTAGTATGTCCTGCATAGGACTATGAGTTTTAGAGTATGTGGTTTGTATTGTGAAAGAGCATCTCTATGTAGCCCATGAGAGTCTCAAACTTCAATTCTCCTGCTGCATGTTTTAAAGGCTGATATTACAGGCAAGGTGTCACCATGCCCACTTCATGTTTTTCATCAAATATGTAAATTTTTTCTGTAGTTCGTATACTCTAAAGACATTCCCGATAATACTCAGACTAAACACATCATATGAAAAAGAAGCCTATGCACTAGCAAACCTCAAGAGCATCCTCACAAAATTCTTCATAAACCATGAGCAAGTTAGAGCCAATAACTCCTAAGAAGAATTATATCCTATAAAGAGCCATTCATTCCCATAGTACAAGGTTTAATAAAATAAGTCGGTTTATCACATTAGTTTAATTAAAGCACAAAGCATATAAGTCTCAACAATAGAGAAAAAAATCATTTGATAGATGTCAGTATCCATTTGTGCCTAGCAGATGGGTCCCCTGACATCCATCAGGGCCCATCACTGGTCCACGGTATCCCTAAAACTCAACTGTTTTCCTATTTGTCTCTGTAGCATGAACTTTTTTCTCCCCAGAACAATGTCTTTACATGCAGAGTGCTGGTTTTATTCTGTAGAACTGTGTCCATTGCTGTTTAAAAATTGTTTTTGAAATTCTATTTCTGGGGGCCAGAGAGATGGCTCAGAGGTTAAGGGCACTGACTGTTCTTCCAGAGGTCCTGAGTTCAATTCCCAGCAATCACATGGTGGCTCACAACCATCTATACTGAGATCTGGTGCCCTTTTCTGTATACTGTATACATAATAAATAAATAAATAAATATTTTTCAAAAAAATTCTATTTCCACTATCAACAAAAGAATATTTATTTGTATATTGAGATGTTCATGAATATATTCTTGAGACATAAATTCAATGTACAGAGATTATTATTTTCTTCTTCCTGTTAGTGATTCTGGAGTAGGTACAGTATAATAGAGAACATTAATCTCTTTTGGGGCCCTCTGTTAAAATAAAAAGGATGAAATAAACTTTACAAACTCAAACAAATAGGCACTGGCTCTAACATTTAGTCAGCACAAATCATTAGTTCTGAAAAGCCAAGAATGACCAAAACCATAAAATCCAGAATGAAAACAAATATTCTTATTCATAAGAATCAATCTTTTCACCCCTCATGATACTTTTTTATGCTTTTGTATGTGAATTTCAATAAAGAAAATACAAAAGACAATTTTTCTCTAGCATAATCTACTTTTTTTCTTTTTCTTGTGTTTATTTTTAATTTTGATGTGTCTTCACATAGAAGTTTTGATTTCATACATTAATTGCATTGTGTTTTATCTATGTTTAAACATAACATATATTTATGTTTACATAATTTTAGTTATTGCTGTATTCCACCTTATCTATAGTAGAATAGGTTTTGAGAATCTTGATAGATATCTAAACAAGATAGTACATACATATATATCATCTATATGTATCACTATATGAAACATTTTGTATACATATCCAACAATGATAAAATTTATCATTTATATACTTATAATTTACATATTATTCACAGTAAAATGTTAACAGCAACAGTTAGTAATGAAGTACTTCAACTCTTACAACACACAAACAAAAGTTTTGATAGAGTCAAGAGGAATATTGATATTGCCAGGCAATGGTTAGTTGCATTATTGTTCAAACTATATACAAGAAAATCTGTTTGGGACTAGTCTCATGATAGATTCTGAATTGTTGAGGGCTGTATACAATTCCCTTCCATATATGGGGCTTTCTTCTGTCTCTTTCTTCTGTCTCCCATTCTCCACAGGAATCCCATTCCACTCTCTCACAAGTTTCCTAACACACCAGTCTCTCAACTCATTGTTTTTGCTCTTTTATCACCCTGTAGCCTCTGCTTTTTGATTCTGTCCACAATATCACTTCCAGAATAATTTTCATTATCCTCCCTTGAGAGAGTGAGATTCTCAGGAGACAGTGGGAGTGGTAGGTGTTCCCAGCTGCTGGCAACCTTGACCTCTTCCCTGTAGATAAATGACAGGCAAGAGTGCCATGACAAGAATGTGGGTGTGCAGACAGGGTGGTCTTGGTATTCTGCCAGGCCTCTAACCAGCCTTGCTGATGTCCTGTCCTGTCCTTCAGTTCCCACATGGGAATTGAAGTGGAAATGATTTTTACTGCTGCACATATCACTGTTAAATTTCCCAAGGACTGTGAGGACATAAGCATATTAACTCTCACTAGAGATTTCAGAGACCCTCCCAAAGGCCCTCCACAGTTCTCTGCCTTCTCTCCTGCCACAGCCAGGATCTTTTGAGACTGTAAGAAGAGACTATCATATTAAGTGCAGAAACAAGAAAAGGCTGAAATGGCAGGAAACAGGCAAGCAAACAGAAAATATTCATCTCTGAATGCTGAAGCTCATCTTGATAAGCCTGACAGGACTAAACAAAAGCTAACAGAAACCCCAGTACCAGGCACAAGAAGCAGCCTCCTTTGAGTGACTCCAAATGACTCACAAAACAATATATATTATTGATGTCGGCCTTGGTTGCCTCTCTGAAGTTAAGGGTAGGCTTCTATTGCTGAAGACACTATTTGCTTAGGAGAAAAGGCTGAGATGATCTGACCTAGATGCCTCTTCCCTGAGGTCTAGCAGTCATGGTTCCAGAAAATACTATGAAAATTGCCAAGGGAGGGAAGATATTAAATGGTTCTAACCAGCTGCCATACTTTGTAACCACCTAGGAATTCAGAACAACCATGAAGCATGGCAAGAATTGCAAAAAGGTGCAAAAATGGCACTTATAGACTTGGGACACCAATACCTGTCTAACTGTATTTTAGGCCCATTCAACAGCTTGGTTCTAAAAACCTAGCCAGCTTCCTGAAGCTGGTAATGACATTGACTTTGGAAAAGAATCTATTACTGCCACTTTGCTAGACCAGCATAAGACATGACTACATTCTAAATCTTATTCTTGTACGCACAAATCAGTGTAAGTACCATTCCTGACTGAAGCAGCTTCCCTTTGCAGCTAATGGAGACCATCACAGAAAACCACAACTGGAAACAATACAGAGAACAATGGCTTGTGGGTGGAGCTTAGTCCCAAATGATACGTCTCCATCACAGCTCCAACCTCTATGGCTCAGAGAACATCATGGAAGAGGGGGTGCGAAGATTGTAAGACACAGAATATCAGGATGTTTGCTGTGAAAGAGTCTCTCCTAGAAATGGGTACATAATCAAGACTACAGCATGGCAATATCCATAAACTTGTTTACACTGAAGCTAATTTTAAGGGTTCCCATTCCTAGTCAACAGGACAGCTGGAAGAAGAATTAACCTCTCCTAGGAATATGCTTACCTGTTGGTCATCCAACACAGAGTGAGTGTTCAGCCCTGAACCCATATACAAAATAACAACAAAAACAGATTCAGCATGTTATTATTTCTATATCGTATTATAGCAAAATGAGGATTTATAATACTGTTGCAAACATAGTTGTAATGTTATCTAATCTGTATTTTCTTATGGCTCTTTTTGAGGTTTCTATGGCAAAAGTAGACTCAATGAAGTAGGCTAGAAAAATATCTTGGTCCTAATCTTTTGTTTTGCTTAGTTTTCTTGTCTCTATAATCATGTATCTGACTATTAAGTGGGGGTCATAGTTTAATTTGGCTCATGTTTCCAGAGTTTAATTAACCTGTCCTGGCAGATTCCAATGTTTCTGGTCATGTGAGGTAACAATATCTAGTGTCATGAGCAACAAGTTGGAGGCACTCCTTTGTAGTAGACAAGAAGAGACCAGGGTGAAGATGAGAGCTGGGCAGAGTCTGCCCTTCAGAGCCCTAGTGACCTATGACCTCCACCCAGATCCTACCTTCCATAGTTTTCCAAGCAAATAAAACAGTGCCACCAGCTGGGGACCAGTCATTCAAAATGGGAGCCTTTTATGATATTTCAGATTCAAACCATAACATCTCTCACACTTTTGAATTTGTTTTCATATAGTCAAGGAGAATTAAAATTACAGATAGATTAAATAGATATGGAGAGATAGGATGCTTATGCTGGATCATCCTGTCGGCCTCATCTAACTACTAGGATTTATGGGGACAGAGAACAGCAGAAAAAATAAAGCATAACTTGGACAATATAGTTAAATGGCCAAACAATCTCAACTCCAAGCAGTAAGTGTTGAATGGACAAATTAGCAAAAGTAAATTTAAATTATTTTTATTATTCATGTCTCCAGAAAAATTGTGTGATCATTAAATTGTTTAGATGTTAGTGTATAGCAAAGTTTCAAGTTACTGCCTTCATATAATTGTGTTTTGTTTTGAAAAGATATGACTCTATCTAAAAATAAACATATAAATATTTTTCTAGGTCACATCTTTTACACCCCTGGAGTAGAGATTTTTATTAGATGGAAACAAAGAAGCATGCTCATTATTTTATATTTTATATGCCTATGTATGGTTTCAATTCTTTCATATTTCTTTTCCCAGGCGTCCAGATGGGGTCTAAGAAAAGCTGAACAGGATTACATTCCATCTGCTACTTTTAAAGATGAATATTGTCATTTTCCAAATTTAGTTGGTACTTTTCAACTAATTTCAGATTAGAAGGCTTAAGAGTTCTGAGGTCACAGACCTGGAAAACACATCAGTGAATCTTCACTGATTTACCTTCATTAAACATTATGTGACTGAAAAGATGAGAGGAATTTGATATCTCTAACAAGTCCTGGTGCAGCTCCATGCTCTGAGTACCATGCACATCCTCTGCCTGAATTTTAACAGGTCTGTGAAGAAAAATCAAATGATTGGATCCCAAGGTAACTTTAAGTTGTATTCTGTTCATTAATTACTATTTCCATGGGCCTGTCGGGCTTCCTCTAGTTAATGGCTGATTCCCTCTCATGCTCGGCAGAACATGAGGCAAACTCAAACACATTAGAATTCTACAAGGGCTCATATGAGGGAGAGCACATAAAGCTTTCTACACGGAGAAGCACTGGGGACATGTAAGGTACTATCATATTTCTCCAGACATTCAGAAAAGGTAGGTTCTAACACATAAAGGAATAAAAACTTATACCAAAAAAAATCTGTATAGAAACCCCCAATGTCATTATTCATATATTTTAAATCCTCAAGTCTTTAACTATAGATCATCTTCTGATATCTGAGCACCTGGTGCCCTCAGAAGTCGGAAAGAGGCATTGAATCCTCTGGAAGTATGAACAGTTGTGAACTGTCACGCATGTGCTAGGACAAATCTGGGTCATCTGCAAGAGTAGCAAGTACTCTTAACGGCTAGTCATCTCTACTTCCCCTGTTTCACTTTTATTTAGCAGCTAGCTAGGACTGGGCATTTTCAATTTTTATTATTTTGTTTTGTTCTCCTCATGGAAATTGAATCATAAATGTGAATATGTGCTTTTAGGACTTAAAAGGAAACATACTCTTGAAATGCAAAGCATGCTTATAATTATTTAGCATCTGCTGAAATAAAGACAAGAGTTATGTCAAACAGAAGTGTTATGTATTTCTTTTATAATATCTTAGAAACTGGAGAAAAAAAGCAGAATTTTGTCAAGGAGGAAAAAACTAACATCCCAAGGGTGTAACAATTCCTGGCACTCCATGTAGCAGAGCCAACTCGGCTCAGGTGGGATGCACCTTGTACGGAGGCACGCCCCTGGGCGTGGCTGCGTAAAGCCTGTGGCACTGTGTAAAAAAACATCTCTCTCTCTCTCTCTCTCTTCCTCCCTCCCTCCCTCCCTCCCTTCCCCCCCCTCTTTCTCTCTCTTTATACATATGTCAGTATATAATCAGAGAATGAGTGTGAAATTTGGAATCTGGATTCAATGTTTAAAATGTTCCTGGGGTTGACTTCTGAGGAGATTTTGCTTGCTGCCTGCTTATATCTTCACATAGTGTTTTAGCTACTTTTATGTCATTGTGATAAGATACTGTGACCAAAGTAACTTGCAGAAGAGTTTATTTGGAACTTATAGGCTTAAGTTCTATGGTCATCATGGCAGAGATTGTAGCACCAAGAAGGCAGACAAGGTGCTAGAGCAGTAGACGGGAGCTTACATGTCGATCCACAAGCACAAGGCAAAAGAACACTAACTGGGTATGGAGTAGGCTTTTGAGACCTCAAACCCCACTCCCATTGATGCATCTTTCTCAACAAGGCCATACCTCTCAATCCTTCTCAAACAGTTCTACAACATGAACTGGGGACCAATTATTCAACTACAGAAGCCTGTGTGTGTGTGTGAGAGAGAGTGTGTAGTGGGGGGGTGTGATTCAAAGCACACCACACAAGTTTTTCTCCCTGTAGCTTTCTTTTACTATCATCTCCCACAGTGTGTGTGTGTGTGTGTGTGTGTGTGTGTGTGTGTGTAGGTATGGATGCATCTGTATATTTTAATATACTTAAGTGTGTTCACATGTAGTCGTGGCCCAAGTTTGATTATTCGGGAGTGCTCTTCATCCTATTCACTGAAGTGTAGCCTCTCAGTTGAACCTACAGTTCACCAATATGACTAATCTAACCTGAAAGTTTGTTCTAGGGATCTCATGTTTCTGTGTTTGAGTCCTGGAGCTGCAAGTGGTCCAGCATGGGAATTTATTTAGGTTCTAGAGAGCCTAAGGTCTGTCCTCACCCTTGTACAACAAACACTTTACACATTGAGCAACCTCCCTAGCCTTAATCTCTGCGTTATGGTGGTCAGATTGGATTAAGGCTCATCCTAAGGACTCTTTAATACCTCATTACCTAGCACTGGCAGAGGCACAGGAAGGTAGATCTCTGAGAGTTTGAGGCCAGACTGGTGTACAGAGTGAGTTACCGGGCAGCCAGAACTATACTGAGAAACTCTGGCTCTAAAATCCAAATGACATAACAACAACAATAATAATAATACCTCATTAAATAGCATATTTTCAAATTCAGTCATATTTTGAGGTACTGAGTTAGAACTTCAACATATGAAATTTTGGGGAAATAATGCAGTGTTTTCTTAGAATTTAGGACAGTGTTTCATCTTAGAACACTCTGTGATCTTTTCAGAGTTTGATTTTGGAAAACAAAACTTACACAGAGAAGTAACTCAAAGTTTTATTGAAATGTTTAAATGAGCCAACGTGTTTCAAAATTGAAATTCCCATCAGCAAGAAATTGCCATATTGTATTTATATGACTGATATTTGGCAAAAAGCCAGAAAAGAGTTTTAATCACATAAGAAAATGCCTATGATGTTAGTAAAAAAAATACATTTTTTAATATGTAGAAAAGCATACACTAGTATATTTACTTTATGACAAAAATATACACTGGGACAAAACACACCAAAATCCTAATTACAGCTAAATTTGGGTGATGGGATCACTCAGAGATAATCTTTATTTTTCTTGTAGTAACTGTCTTTTAAATAAATAGCTTTGATTTAAATGTACTGATTTTCTTTTTTGCATAAAAACTTTGTTCACTTTCTATCCCTGTGATAAAACACCCAAGACAATCAATTTAAAGAGAAAAGTTCAGTTTCAAAATTTTCAGTTCATAGTCACTTGATTCTTCTGAACATCATAGCGAGAGGCTATGGTATGGGAGGTTAGTTACCTCGTGGCGAAGGAAGCAGAGAGAATGGAGGAGTATCAGTTCAAACACCTCCTTCTAGGTCACATATCTAGTGGACTCACTAAGTGTCATTTCATGAAGGTTCTACCTCCTCCCACTAGCATCACGAGCTAGGAATGTGGCTTGCAACACGTGGCTTGGGACACTTGGGATGCAAGGTCACATAAGGATGTCTTAGTTTCGCTTTTATTGCTCTAAAGAAACACCGTGCGCACTGCAACTCTTACAAAGCAAAACATTTAATTGGGACTGACTTAATTCTTAAGTTCAGTCCATTATGGTCAAGGCAGAAAGCTTGGTGGCACAGTGACAGGCATGATACTGGAGAGGTAGCTGAGAGTTCTACATCCTCATTCACAAGCAGTAAGAATAAAAAGTGACACACTTCCTCCGACAATGCCACACTTCCTAATAGTGCCACTCCCTAGGGACCTATTGGGTCCATTTTTATTCAAGCCATCACAAAGGATAATGTAAAATTTTAGTTTTGAAAATCGAGTACACTGTAAGGCTCCATTCCTCCTATTTTCAAAGCTTTGCTGTATGAGCAATTGTTGTAAGAAGTTTCTGGGGGCTTGAGAGATGCTCAGAGATTAAGAGCACTGACTATTCTTCCAGAGGTCCTGAGTTCAATTCCCAGCAACCACATGGTGGCTCACAATCATCTATGATGACATCTTCTGTATACTGTATACATAATAAATAAATCTTTAGGGCTGGAGAGATGGCTCAACAGTTAAGAGCACTGACTGTTCTTCCAAAGGGCCTGAGTTTGATTCCCAGCATCCACATGGCAGCTAACAACTGTCTGTAATGCCAAGATCTGACACCCTTACATAGTTATACATGCAGGCAAAATACCAATTCACATAAAATAATAAGAAATAATTCTTTTTAAAAAAAAAAAAAAAAAAAAAAAAGGTTTCTGGCCCAGACTTTTGGGTCTAGACGAGAGGTTTGACTGGCAGTCTGGCAGTCCCACAGAACCACAGAATCACACAAATGCTTATATTAATTTTCTGCTGATTGACATAGGACCCAGGCATACAGCTTGCTAACTATTTACTCTTAAACTAACCCATCTTTCTTATCTTTTTCAGCCATGTGGCTCATACTTTTTCTCAGAGCAGCATTTCAGCTTCTTTCCTCTGTGTCTGCTGCCATCTCCTCGTTGTGTCTCTGTCACATCCACGCATCTCCATGGTGTCTCTCTGAGATTTTCCCACAACTTTCTTAGTCTGGTAGCCCCGCCCACACTTCCTGTCTGTCTTTGGCCAATCAGTGTTTTATTAAACCAGTAGGAGGGACAATTATTTACAATGGAAGAGAATATAATCTCCCACAGAGCAATGGTCTTTATCCTTTCTTCTGACATTTAACACCGTGCTTCTAATCTGAGCTCAATTTTTAGTTTCTTGATATTCCTGCTTTTTCCTGTCTTCTACTTTTGTCTGTGGTCAGTGAGGACCTATGCCTACCTCCCCACTCATTTCTATCTTGCGCCATCTTAACATAGTATTATTGATTGCTATTAAATGTCGAGCAATAACATTTGAATGACAGTTCTTATACTTTTCATTGTTGAACCTGGTGATATCTGTGATAACTTTCTTAAATAATTCTTTGAAGTCAATAGCAGCCAAGTTGGTTTTCTTTCTGTCCCTCTGCTTTCTCTTCTCTCTCTCTCTCTCTCTCTCTCTCTCTCTCTCTCTCTCTCTCTCTCTCTCTTTCTCTCCATCTCTCTCTTTATCAATAACTTACCATTAGAAGGTACACTCAGTCTTCAACAAGGACATACAATAAAATAGATAGGCTCATCTTTTTGTATTCCAATGTCTTTCATTCCAGCTTCCTTCTCTTTCACCCAGATACTTGCTTATACTTCAGGTGACACCCTGAGCATCTCATCCCCATTGATCTGAGAATTGTATTTTCTTCTCTCCCAAAGTGGAGCTTATGTTTTGTGGACTCTGTCTTCCTTTCAATTTAATTCTTTGTTAATATAAAAAAAATTCTCTAAGTTTTCTTTAAAAAAAATGAATGAGAAACTAGTTCTGTTTCATCTTACTCCTCACATGGGAATTATTGCAGTATTCATATTAACAGTATTCATATTAACAGCGTTTGTATTAACAACACTTCTATTATCATCATCTCAATGAGGAGAAAATTTATTGTCATGTCTATACAAGGATATATGGGTAGCTGCAAATACAGCAATAGCCAGGTCAACTGAATGTGATTTAAAACAAACAAACCAAAAAACTACAACAAAGCATGTAGTCTCAATGGCTAGTGAAGTGACTGTGGGGGTAAAGGTTCTTACTAGTAACTCTAATGACCTGAGTAGGTCCTGGGTCCAACATGACAGAAGGAAAAATCTCACAGGTTTTCATCTGACCTCCTCACACACACTGGAACATCCATTTACCCACCCACATACACACAGTAAATAAAGTTAGTTAGAATTTTTAAATGGTGTTTTGGTCCATTTGACTTATTGTAACAGAAGAACACAGTCTGGATGGCTTATAAACCACTAGAATCTCTTATGGTTCTGACAACTAGAAGTCTGAGACAGAGTGTCCAGCACAGTTGAGATCTGCTGAGGGCTCTGTCTGAGTTGTAGATGGATGTCTTGTGATATCTTCAAAGCCTCTATGGCCTTTTCTTGTAAATGTACCAACTTCATTTACGGAGGTGTGAGGTAAAGGATTGACATACATGGATCAGACAAACTCAAGTGCAGACATGAAAATGTGGTCCTGAGCTGGGCATTAGAAAAATTATGATACGAAGACATCAACAATAGAAAGCAACTCTAAAAATGTATCTGTTCCATGCACATTGGTCATGGCTGTATTAAAGAAAATCAATGTGTAATAAAATGCCATAGCCTATAAAATGAAATTATTTACTTAGAAATTAAAAATGAATGAATATGTCCTGATGTAACATATTACATTGTATACTAACCCCAAAGCTTAGTATATTTTTCTTCATTTTTCAACTGAATGTCTGCTCATTACAATATACTAAATAACATAATTCTAAGTCTTTTGCTCTAAAGCACAATGGAACAAGTATTTTCTCAAGATTTGTTACTGTGAGGTTTGACCTACATGTATTTCACACAAAATATAACAGTAAGAACAATATGCAATGATAATTATAAATGTGTCCTTTTATAGCCCTTTGATATATTTGGAGTTAGCATGCCATCAGAGAGTTTGAGCTTAGAAAGCAGGCAACCCCGGCTTCTGGTCTTGCTGTTGTCACTTGAGTGACCTTGGTTGGATTCTATCTATGATCTGTCCATAATTGTTTTCCTTGCCTATCAAAGACTGTAGTTTAGCAGATAGCTCTAAAGTATTGAAATATTGGAAACAATGAATTGAGATATACAGTGAACAATACTTAATAGAATGAAAATGTTCACTATTTGCAGTGGATTGAATGTTAGTGTCCCCCCAAACCCCAAACCAGTCCCAGAATCCCTCTGACCCCTCTCTTCTCTTTATATAAACAACTTTAACTTCAGAGAAACTAACTTTATGGAAAATCTGGAGGTTGAGAAGCAGAGTGCACTTTTCCCATGCTGACAAATCAGAAGGAGGGCAGCTAGAAGGCTCTGGGCTTGATGTCCCACCAACCTTCCTGCACAGCTTGGGGTTGGAGTAATATTCTCCAGGTAAATATTTTGCTTTTGGTGTCTATAGACTATGAATCTGCTAAACCATATCTCATATAATAGCAAGTGCTATGTAACAGAACTGATACATAAAATCTAGAAGGAACCTTAAGATATTCTCCATGCTAAATAGATTTACAAAAGTACCAACTCTTGTTACAGTGTGACCAAGTTACCTGGAAGTGAAATAAAACTAACACAGAGTCCAGGTCTCTACAACTCCAGGTAAAATTCTCTCTCATTCCACTGAGTTCAAAATCACAAAATCTATGTCTCCTGGTGAGATCTGAATAAGATAAAAAAAAACATCTATATGAAAATCCTGTCCTCTGATGGCTACAGTCTGTGATTTCCCTGGATAGAGATTATTTCTCTCTCCCCATCTTTCCAGTCCAGTGATTCTAACTTCTTCTTTCCCTGAAATGCCTCATTGCTCATAAATACTTACCTGTAGGGACTTCAGAATGTGGAACAAGCACTTCCTGAGCAGGAAGAGAAGTGGTGGGAACATTGTCCCTCCCTGTGCAGAACTTTGAATGTCATTCTCTCGTGTGTGCAATGAGCGTGTGGTTGTTATAGCTCCTGAAACCTTTATGGCACCATTTCATGTCAGTTCTCTTGTATTTATAGAGGGGCTGCTCCTCCTATTTTTCTATGATCTTAGTTTTAAATACTAAATGGTGGTTATGAAGACATTCTTGGTCCCAAGACTGCATTCATATATACATTTTCTTCTGACATATATGAATGCAATTCGCACACTATCAGTTCAGCCCATAATTTGCAAGCATCAAATCAAAGCCTCATATTGACTGGATATAAAGGAGCAGCATTATAACTGCTCAGTTATATAAAGAGAATAAATTCAAATAATGGGACAAATAAGAGAATGTTTTGAGGTCTCAGGAGAAGACTCTGCCACCATTCTAAGAATGTGCCTGCTTTAACTTGGAGAAGACAGAGGAAAGTGTGGTCCATTCCCCCTTGGAGGAAGGTCACCTTCAGAAGCTATTATGGGAGTAGCTGCAAGGTCTACTTCTGGATGATCAGGCATTTGGAGGAGAAAAAGACACTGAGCTGGGCTTGAGCATCTGAAACCTCAAAGCCCAACCTCAGTAACACATTTCCTCCAATAAGGCCACACCTACTCCAACAAGGCCATACCTACCCCAACAAGGCCACACCTCCTAATAATGCTACTCCCTATGAGCCTATGGGGGTCATTTTCATTCAAACCACCACAGGCAGCATGTGCTTTAGTTGCTGAGCCATCTCCACAGCTCAGGGTTTATTTTGAAAATAAGCTAATAGTCATATGTTCCAACAGATTAAGATATAGACATATTTAAAAGGCTATAATATAAAGATGGCTGGCCGTGAGTTTTATGAAAAAGCAAAGAGATTGAGAAAAAGAGGACATTATAAATTGTAGTAAGAATCTTGGCCGCAACCACTGCAATGTCCTCAGTGAGAAGAAACAGCAGAATAGAAGGGGGACTGAACAGACAGAGACAGACAAGCTGCTTAGGATGCTGCCATACAACCTAATGAAAAGCGCTATTCATCCATGACTCCACCACCCCTACATCATCCAACAAAGAAGATGCCATCATCATCTCTTTGCTTTGAATTCTTAGATTCTTGTTAGGGCTGTCCTTGTTGGTAGGCAGCAGGCTTAATTAAATAGTGGTATGAATCATTAACTAAACCGGGCCCCAGCTAGGTCCTATGTCAGCACTTGGTTCCTGACCATCCAGATGAATGCTTGGGAAAGGCACATTCACCCGAATGACTGCAATCAGAGTTAAGGTGGGTAAGTACAAAGGTCACCAGTAGCTGGGCATGATGACACACATCTGTAAATCCCAACACTAGGAAGGCTGACGTCTCTCTGAGGAAGATGAAAAGTTCTAGGCTACCCTAGACTATATAGCAAGATCCTGCTTCAAAAATAAATATGCAAAACAAAGCTGAAGGTCTTTGGTTGTGGGGGGGGAAGAGAGGGAGACAGTCAGAGCTGATGCAGTCTTCCTAATTTTCATTTCGCCAAGTGTTGGACACTGTTATATACAAGCATTTGGAAAGCTGCATTAAGATGAAGCTATTATGTGATTACATAGTAAGGACTGTAATTTATAGTGGAAAAGCCAGCTGTTCCTTTGCTTCATGTGACTTTAGGAAATATTTCTGGACACAGAATCACATCTGGACTCTAAAACTGCTGTGTCTTCAACACCACAGAACTGACTGTGATTTGCTCTAGAAAAAAATGATTCAGACCACAGGAGGTCCTGAGGAAGACGAAACTCCTAAGGCCAAAATTACAAGTCATGCTTTTCAATATAATTTTCTTGTGAAACGTGATTGAATCATCTCTAAATTTTTATCTCATATATACTATATGGAACCCAAATGTGCAAGTGTTGCTAAATTAATTATTTAAATATAGGCAAATATTTGAATTTTGATTTAAAAAATACTCCTCTCCCCTAAAGTAGTTGAATCCTGGGGATCCAACTCTTAATGCTGAGTTCTCTTCTATGCAAGGTGAACATGGCAGGGTTGAGTGGGAAGGCAGGATGTTAGGTAAAAGATGTCAGGCCAGTGGCCATTGGCATCATTAACTGATGTACTCATGGAAAAGATGTAGGTTTATGAGGGAGGATGGAGTAAGAGAGAATAAAGAAATAGAGAAAGAGAATAGAGAAAAAATTTACTGTTATCCAAGCTGACTGTGTGGTGCCTAGTGGGGGGCTGCACAGTGCAATTTGGGATATAGAAGTGACAAACGAGTACAGAGTAAATTCAGGGATAGCCTGGGTCATGTAAGACTCTGACTAAAACAAATAGAACAAAAAAAGAGCTGGTGGAGGTGATAGTGTAGGTTGTTTACACTGGAGCCCCAGAAGTAAGGCAAAAAGAAGCACAGAGAACACGGGCCAAGTGATGCAGGAAGTTAGCTGAAGCAGACAAAGTTGGATGATTGGCAAATAAGTAACAAGTGGCTTTGAAATTCTTAATGCCAGTGTATAAGCATTCACTGGAGACAGCATCTGAGACCCCAGGAATCAAAGCACAGGACAGCAAGCAATGGGCTCACAGGAGACCTGGTGGCCTGCAAGCTGGGGCATGAGGTCTCAAGGGCTCACTCAGGGTTTCCATCTGCAAGGAATGAAGCCAGCTTAGCTGCTAGGTTTTTTGTTTTGTTTTTTGGCTCAAGCCTGCAGAAGAAGCTAAGAGTGAACGTCATAGACTTTGGAAATCAGTATGGTGGTTTCTTAGAAGAGTGTGACTTAATCTACTTCATGATCCAGCAATGTCACACCTGTGCCTACTCAAAAGATGCACATTCCTAACACTGTTGGGGTGAGGCCTGGTTCAGGGTCAGGGGTTGGGGTTGCCTGTATACTCAGGACGCAGCTAGTTCCTTTTGGAGGAGAAGTAAGATGGTACAGGGGATGACACAACCTCCAGGGACAAGTTGAAACAAGCAAATCCATTTCATTAAGGAGGGGAAAGCCTTAAATATCCTTTTTCCCAGACCCTCCTCCCAGCCAGGGGAAAGGGCTTTGATTGGCTGGTATGTGCGGCTGTGGTGTGTAAGTCTCTCGCTGGTTTAGGTCACCTTGTTTCAGGACTCTGTCCTTGTGAAGGCCCCAGGCTGACCCAGATTGGCTTATGTGAAACTGCTCAGGAACACATGTCTTAAGGCACCAGTTATCACCAGTTCATATTAGCTGAGGGCAGGCTGGCCTCCAGGTCCCTAGAAGCCTCTAGGATCTATGAATTCTACATACTACAATGACATTTGCTCAACTATGTTCATAGCAGTATTATTTGTAATAGCCAGAACCCAGAAACAACCTAGATACCCCTCAACTGAATGGATATTTAAAAATGTGGTATAATTACACAATGGAATATTATACAGCAGTAAAATAAAATGACATCTTGAAATTTGCAGGCAAATAGATGGAAGTAGAAAAAAAATCATCCTGAGTGAGAAAACCCAGACCCAGAAAAATAAACACGGTATGTGATCATTCATAAGTTGATATTAGAGATAAAGCAAAGGATAATCAGGCTAAAATCTACAACCCAAGAGAAACTAGGTAACAAGAACCTAAGAGAGACATACATCCATGAATCCCCCTGGGAAGAGAAAATAGATAAGATCTGAGTAAATTGGGGGCACATACGGTGAGGGAACAGGATGACAGAGCTGCGGGACGGAAAGAGAGGGAGGACAACAAAATACATATCTTGACAAAGGAAACCATTTTGGAGTTAGGGAGAAACCTGGTGCTAGGGAAACTTCCAGGAATCCACAAAGATGACCCAGCTAAGAATCCACGCAACAGTGGGAAGGGTACCTAAACTTGCCTTCTCCTATAATCAAATTGATGACCAACCTAATTGTCACCATAGAACCTTCATCCAGCAACTGATGGAAGTAGATGCAGAGATCCACAGCTAAACTCTGGGCTGAGCTCCCAATCCAGTCAAAGAGAGGGAGGAGGAATTATATGAGCAAAAACCAGTCAAAGAGAGGGAGGAGGAATTATATGAGCAAAGGGGTCAAGATCATGTTGGGGAAACCCACAGAGACAGCTGATTCAAGCTGCTGGGAGCTCACTGACTCTGGATTGACAGCTGGAGAAACTGCATGGAACCAAAGTAGGCCTTCTGTATGTGGGTGAAAGTTATGTGGCTTGGGCAGTTTGTGGGACCTCTGACAGTGGGACCAGGATTTATCCCTAGTGCATGAACTGGATTTTTGGAACCCATTCCCTATAAAGGGATACCTTGCTCAGCCTTGATGTGGACTCCCCATGGAGGCTTTATCCGCTTTAAAAAGTGGATGGTGGGGTGGGTGGAAGCTGGGAGTTGAGTGGGAGGCGGGGACGGAATGGGAACTGTGATTGGTATGTAAAATTAAAAAAAAAAAAGCTTTTAATTAAAAAATGTCAAAAAAAAGAGAGTAAATGGCATAGACACACATTTACAGAGCCAAGCTAATCAGAATTCAGTTAGAATTCAGTTAGTGTTTCCCTAAATTCCTATCTCGAAGCCCTAATCTTTGGTATGAGGGCTGGGAAGTGGGCCTTTGAAAAGGTTTTAATTTTAAGAAGGTCATGAAGACAGCATTTCCATGATGAGAGAGGCCCCACTGTGTGAGAGCCTAGCAAGGAAATAAAGGAGACGGTCTATAAGTCAGAAAGTGGGCCCTTACCGAGAACCATATCTGTCACACTTGATCTTATTTTCCCCAGTCTGAAAGACAGTGAGGTGTAGATTTCTGCTGCACAGCACCCAGCCCATAGTAGTTTGCACGCTAAGCATATTTTTCTTTAGAGGAATTGTTTGGATAGAAATGTTTCCATTCTGCCTTCTCCGTTTGTGTCGGTGTCTTCATTTCAGAAGAATAGGGCCAAGTACTTGATGCTGCTAAGAGTCAGTGATGGTCCATTCCCAGGGTTGTGTTTCTTCATTTCACCATTTATAAGATAAACAATACGACTCACCCTGCTCTACCCACTTCCATGCACCCAGCATGGAGAAAAAGCCCACGTCTTCACCTTCCTTATTGGTAGAGATCATACATGGTCCTTGACAGGGTCGTGGAACTTGTTTTTCCTGGCTCTGTCCCTTCAATTGCTGGCCCTCCAGACAGACATAGCATCTTCTCTTCCATCAAACATCTGTTCTGTTGGGCCTCCAAGTGAGAGGGTGGGCACTCGGTGGCTGCCTGGCTCAGAAACTGTCCATTATGAGCAGCGGATCATCTTGCCTTCCATTAAGTGTGTGATTACAGCCAGATGCTCTTGGTGATGGGCATACCATTCCTATAATAACCATAATTATGAGCCTGGTGTGTCTTCAGCTCAACAAACTCTTAACTTCTGAAGTCAGAAGAAATGTGGAAGAATTGCTTATTAGAGGCCTGCAATCAAATGGAGGTGCAGAACCTTTTTAAGAAGGGGGAAATTCCTGCCTGACATGTTGGCTTCTGTGCAGCCTGCTCTGACATCCTGTGGGGTGGCCCCGGAGTCCAGAACAAGCATGATACTGGCTCCACATTCTTATGTACCTTCCTCCTCTCCCCTGCATAGCACTCAGCCCCAACTCCACTTCCTCCTTCTCAACCGGGGGAGGAAAATAAGCACCTGCTTACCCACCAACTCGCTCCTCCCTGTTGGGAGGGCTTGCAGGAGGGCCACCTTCTTGCCCGTTTGGGTGAAGTTCTTGGAATATCCAGAGAGAGGAGGGTTGTAGGAAGCTACACTTGGCTGCTTGCCACAATGACTAACAGCCACCTGGCCTTCTGTGTTTGTGGCTTCATCTATTTGTGGAAGACTGAGCTGTTTAGAGTGTATTTATGTACATATAGGAGTGCATTTAAAAGTGTTGGAAACCCAGCATTTGAAAAAATGCTAACTGAGTGTGCTTGGCTTGCTGTTACAAAGTCCCATGCCTTAGGTGACTCAATCATAGAAATTTGTTCTTAATTTTCCACAGTTCTGGATGAAGGTTGGAAGCTCAAGACTCGAGCATCACATCAAGGGAGTTAGTTTCTTCTGTAAGGTGTCAAGGGAGGCCTTAGGCCTGAATGTATCCTTGGTTCTCCCTGTGGCCTTCACGTCATTTCCCCTCTCCCGGTATGTTTCTCTACCTGTGTATTTCTATATGACCCTCAGTCACGTTGGATTAAGAAACCATTCTACTCCAATATGACCTTATTCTCTCTAATTACCTCTGCCATAGCTACTCCGTGTTTGAAGAAGGTCATATTCTGAAGTGCTGGGATTCAGCATGTGAGGGATTGGGAACATAATTCAGTTCTTAATGTACTTTTTATAAGCCTGTCATGGGTTAGGCAGTGTCTGAATTCTGAAGATGGACTTATGACCAAGGAAGTTCCTGTTTTCCAATAGGCCATGGAGAGGTATATAGAATATGAAGAAAAATTATAAGATCAATAAGATGATGATTGGAACAATAGGTTCCTGTCCCTGGGAGGGCTGTAGGTGAACGTGGGCAGAGAAAGGCTTGCACAGTCAGAGGAGACTGCCCTGCACAAATAAGATCCAGAGGATGATAGGTATCCATAAGAGTAAGGGGTAGGAGAACCAATCAGGAAATGACAGAAAACACATGGAGCAGAGGGGCAAGAAATTGTGAGGCATACAGACTTGAAGAAGGCTCTCGGGGCTGGAATACAGGATGTGTCAATATGTTCCAGGTATGAAAACGGGGATAAAGCGGAATGAGATACCACTGGAAGGAAAATAATGCAGGCCTGAGAAGCCACTGAGGAGTTGGGACAGAAGCCTGAGGTCACTCTGGGAGCACTAAAGAATGATGCTTAGGAAATGAAGTCAGACTAACTCATTTGGAAAACCTCACTGACTAGAGTCTTTGGAGAGGGCAGCGAAGGAAGAGAGTTCAAGGTTGTTTCTGAGCTCCTAGCAACAGAGGGCTGTGCCTTGAGCAAGGTGAGCTCTGGAGGGCTTTGGCCTTCAGACCCCATCTCAGGCTTCCCAAAGCTCACACGGCTATTCTCCTCAGAGAGCCGTGTCCCCAGTCTATGCAAAGTCTTTCCGTTTTCTTCCCCTTGCTATTTTATTGTTTGCACACTGATTGCCTTTAGCAGATGCTAGGCATCACTGCGTTTAAAATGTTAAGTCATCTGTGTGTCAAAAAGTACCTGGAACATTGCACAGAGAAAGATAAGCGGACCTTGCCCCAAAATCACAGATCTCATGGGTGGGAGCAGTGAGATGTAACACGGCCCATTTAGCTTTGGATATTGCAATCTTTCTTTCTTTCTTTCTTTTCTTTCTTTTCTCTCTCTCTTTTTCTTTCTTTCTTGTTTTTCAGTGCTACATACTAAACTGAGAACCCTACACATCTTAGCAAACCATTCTACCACAGCACCACATCCAAGCCCCCAGAGTTCATAGGCACTGCCTCCTATGAGCAAGCTGGTGTTTTATCATCATGCATAATGGAATAATTGTTGAGTGAGTGTATAAATGATATATAGTGAAAATGATGGGGAGATGAGGTTGGGGAGGGTGTTAAACATGACTTCTAAAACATTTAACTTGGGTAGAAGGCAAGGCTGTTCTTGAAGTTGTGAAGCACCATAGAGGAAACTTCCTTTGGGGTTGAAGACAGAGAGATGTGTAGATAGAGCAGTGACCCAGAGCAGCCTGGCAGGGCACAGCAGGTGTGCGAGCATCTACCACATCAGCCTCCCCTCAGCAGGTTCATGTCACCTGATTCCCTGGAGAGAAGAAAGAGCATCAACATGAAAGTGCTTACTCTTTATCCCATAACAGATGAATAACTGCTATTAGCTTTGGACTCTAGGCATTTTTATGAGATCTTAGTTCCAAGGCTTTGAGGTTTGGCAGAAGAAACATATTATTCACACACAAAACAACTGCATTAAAATAGAATTAAGCATCTGGCTTATGGTGAGAAGACCTAGGAAACCAAAAGAGCGATGATGAAAAGCCTGTCCTGAGTTCACCCCCAACACCAGGCCTGGTACTGGTCCTCCTTCAAGACACAAAGGTCTCTGCTGTGCAGAAGTCACACGGAGGGACAGGTCAAGGTAAGAGAAAAAGAGGATTCATGGACAAGCCACCACAGTGGCTCCATTCCCTTGACCAAGACCTGAGATGTTTGTAGTGACATAAAGCTCACAGCACTGGACCAGACACCATGCCCTAACCCAGGACCATCTGGGTTTAAGAAATACTTCTCTCTCTCTTAACTAGCGAAACAACAGGAAAAGCAACTGCTTTCATTTCTAAATTGATCCAAATCACTCTTAAATACTATCTATTCTTGAAAGTAAATTGGAGATCCATTTGATTTACCCCCTTCTTGGAAAATGAAGAAGGCTCTAAGTCACAGGTCAACAGCTGAGCTGACAAATAAGAGCGAGAAGACCTAGGCTTTAGAAAATGACCTGGTAATCACTTTCCCCATGTGCTATATAACAGTGATGCTGCAGAGTCTGACTGGAAATGCATTAAAAGACAGCTGGAAGTTGAAATGAATTTGGGTGCTCCCTCTGATCTGTCACTTAGCAAAGCAGAGCCAGCCTGGGCTCTATCATGCTGCTATTTATGTGTCACAGCTGTAAGTGAATCTGTGACATTCCATCAGAGGCCACTGGTGACAACAGTGACATATCACCAGCCCCCGCCCCTCTTTTTTAAGTAAAACATGAGATGTTCTTTAAATGGTTAGGGGCAGGGAGTGGACAAGCAATAGCAAGCTCAGAGTTGCCAGGGACCACTTTGCTGGCATCAGAACAAGCTATCACAAAGCCAAGGACAGACCACACCAGTAGATCTTTTTTTTTTTTTTTTTTTTTTTTTTGAGCTCCATATAGTTTTGTTCTGACTGGAATCTTATTTAATAGTCATAATGAGCACATTAACTGTGACTTAACGCTAAGTTTGAATGAAAAGCACAAAGATTTGACATGTTTCTTGGCAACAGCTTTTGACAAAAACGACGTGTTTGTCTCTAGTTTTGTGCTGGGACTCTTCAGTGGGAAGTCACTTGAATTAAAACATCCTCTTTGGAGGTTGAATTTTCAGTTTTTTTTTTTCACATGCTCCTCACTGCATACACCCCCACACATGCACGTGCACACATAAATCTACCAACCCAGGTGTGGGCTTGCTCAATCCTGATGTAGTCACTGACCTACAGACAGTGATGTCCACACGACTGCAGCAGTGAGGCCTCATCTTTCTGTGGGCTAAACATAGGAGATCTAAGCCTGTCTAGCATCCCACATCCTAGACAGCATTTGCCCTTCATGTTTTCTTCATGAGCTACAGAAATTCAATGAGGAAAAAGCAAAGAAGTACTGAAGCAGAAATGAGAGCAGCAGAGAGGAAATGACAGTCTAGAGCAGCGAAACCTACGGGTCGAGACCCTTCTGGGGATCTAGTGACTTTTTCACAGAGGTCACCCAAGACCAACAGAAAACACAGAAATTTATATTATGATTCATAATAGTAAAAAACTACAGTTATGAAGGAGCAGCAACAATAATTTTATGGTTGGGGGTCAGCACAACGAGAAGAGCTGTATTAAAGGTTATTAAAGGTTCTCAGCACTAGCGAGGTTGAGAACCACTGCTCAGAGGGTTTTGCTGGCTTCTGTTCCATCCCCTTTTCTGTGTTGTGCGGCTCGGCATCGCACAAGTGTGGACACAGCAGACTGTAAATCCCCGTTTAATTATGTAATCAAATAGCATGGGTCACACTGAGTCAGGGAGATTGTGAAACCTCCAGGTTCAAAGCACCCGGAGGTGGGGAGCAGCATGCTGTGAGAGTTCATTGGGTACATTCTCCTGGCACCAGCTTGGTGAGACCACACCTCAGTGTGAGTTTCTGCTGGGAATCACTGAACCCACACAAACCTTTGGCCTCCATGGAAACAGTAGGAATGCAGGAAGGTCTTGTTGTCTGGTTTGGAACATTGAGCATCCTAGCTGGACTGGCCCAACCACTGGCTTCCTGTGTTGTTGGCTGATGCCTCAGCATCATAGCAAAGGCTAAACAGAGTCCATAGACATCTTCTCAAAGCGCACAGCTTGCTTGGGGCTGTTTAGTTTTACTCCTGCTCAGACAGGAGAAAGGCTGTGATGACTAACTCTGTAATCTATTGGCTACTGTGTTGAAAGACTCTACAGACTCATCCATCAAGTAGGCTAGCAGAGAAACCCAGGGTGTTCATCCAGTCCTGGAGTTCACAGTAGTATGTGACTTCATGCAGGGCCACAGAACTCAGTGTTATCTACTGTAGCAGAAGATCATTCTGAGTGGCCACATTCATTGGGTATTTTAAATTTAAGGCCACAGACAAATATGACTTCATTGTGTTTCTCCACAATTATTATCTCTCTAAATATGATGACAAACATATTTCATGGAAGAACTTGGTGACCTCTCACAACAGTTAATAAAATGAGAAGACATTTAAAGAAAAATAAACTAAAAGTTTTATTCGTAAATAACTAGAAACACACACTTACCCACTATACCCTCCCTATCAGCACATACACCGATACCCCCCCCACACACACACCCCTATCTTTTTGGGAGAAAGATGTTTCATATGCAAGTTCATAAACTGGGATGAATCTGAATGTTTAACTGGTGTAGAAAGCAGCTAGGAGTGGAGTCCAGGGAAGCAGGAATGAGACAGCTGTGGAGGGTTTCCTAGAACATGTTAGATCTGAATCAGGCTGAGAGTTGGACCAAAAGGATGGAGCAGAGGGATTGTGAGAATGAGTTTAGAGAGAAAATTCTGTGGGATAAACTAATTTTGCTTTTTCATCTTTCTAAAAAACAAGTGATCTAGAGGAAGCAGATTCACGACTTGGTGGGAGATGCTTGTGACAGAACATTTTTGTAGTTCAGTTCTTTTGTAGATCTGACTCTCAAGATACACACCAGGACATTTAGCCAGCATCTAAGTAGCCCCTGGGTCTACAAATGTGGACCTAGCTGGTATAGTTCCAACCATATTTCTGTAGTGATGAGGCTTGCAGATTTGCTGAGGAGAGAGACAAATAATTTTCTGGGTTGTCACAGAAGGGATTTGACGAAAGAAATGGAAAATCCATGTGATGAAGCAGAGGGAAGAGAGAGGAGGCATATGGTGGAGGATTGGGACAGACGTCTCTGTAGTTGTGACTGCAAAAAGAGAAGGCCTAAAGAGAAGAAACAGCCAGTCTTGGATTGTGAGATGCACACTCCATGCAGAAGGAAGAGAAAATGCAAAGACTCTGAGGAACTGATATTGAGAAGTTCTAGGGACAGAAAGAAAGTGAAGAAAGAGTCATGCCATGGAACGTTAGACAGCAGAAGAGAGCTGGGAATGGAAGAGGCACTCCCTCCCCATTGAGAAGATTATAACAATTGCCCAGTGCCCATGGTCATTCCTGAAAACACACACACAAGTAACATTATACAGACGGAGCAGGTCATATTTAGGAGTACATGTGTATATGCATATGCATGCAATAACAACTAAGGTAAAAAAAAAAAAAAAAAAAAAAGAAAAGGCCATGAGTTTAAAGGAGAGTAGAGAGAGGTATATGGTAGGATTTGAGGGAGAAAATGGAAGGAAGAAATGTTGAAGTTATCTCAAAAGTAAAAACAAAACAAAACAAAACAAAACTATTTTAACCTTTCTCATGGGCTGTTTGAATGAGATATGTGTGAAATATACCTGACAATAAGTATGTCCTTTGTGTACAAAAAGAAAGAATTAATAAAGGATGAAAAAGGAAGAAGGAAAGAAGGAAGAAAGGGAGAAAAGGAAATAGTGGTGATTCCAGGGGAGAAATATTAGAAAGGGGAATCTAGACTTGTGAAAGAACCTGGTGGTAGGGAGTCCTATAAGGCACAGTGAGGTATTTGAACTTTATTGATGTATTTAATAGGGAAGCGAGGCAGGAACTTAGGTGAAATAAGCCTTAGAGGGGTATAAATTAGATACTGGTGGGAATCCCAGGTCTCAGAACACCTATGATACTGGTTAATGGGTAAGATCTGATCAAAATCAGGTATGTATCTGGTATTTCTTAAGCAGACACACCCAGGTGAAAATTTTGGGGTCTTCCTTTGGATTCTATTGTCTTTTATACATATATTTCCCAGGCATAATGCTGTACCATGACTATCCAAACTGTGTATGTATATTCCATTTTCTAAGCACGTGTGTGGTCATGAATGATGGCCAAGTGTAAGATGCAATGCATTCTCCATATGGCATACAACACTCTCGGTGGATCTCCTGAAATACCACGTCTGGTGTGTGTGCTGCAGACAATCTGAAAAGGAGACAGGGGAATCTCAATTTTTATAGCAATTCAGTTATACTGAGAGGCCTTGAAACTCTGGAAAGAAACGGCCATTCTTTTCCATCCCTGTGACAGAATGGAGTCTTGGGTACTAAGTCATTATTTCACAGCCAAGATTTTTATCTCCAGTCTGTATCTCACTTGTTCCTGATGAAATGTCGAATGTAAAATGTACACTTGCCCATCCTGCCTTTCTTTCTTTTAAAATGCATGGATTTGTCAGTTTTGTTAACAACAAAATCTGTTGAGGATTTTGAGGATGCACTAACTATCCCTTCACACCTCATTTTGCAGATTGCGGAGTCTGAAGAGGCAGCAAGCCTGCTGAATGGAATTGAATGTATTTGAACCAGGAAGAGGACTGTGAGACCCAGATAGCACAAGACCAACCAGAGCCTGATTGGCCATGACCGCACTGTAATTATTGTCTTCAAGGGTCAATCTGGAGGGGTTCTGAACTGCAGCAGAGGACCCACCCTTGCATCTTCTGTTATCTCATAGCCACTGGATGAAAGGTCAAGGGGCCAGAGAGGAGGCGATTATGGATAATTTGACCTGCCTTACTCTGTCACATCAGGACCGATGAGAGTGGTCCAGGTAATTTGCTTTGATAAGATGCTCTTGCCCTGACATCTGATCTTGGGATACAGTAGATCTGGCATGCTCTTCTGTCACAGATTCTGCATTTCAAAGTGTTTTCAATAGAAATTCACAGCTCAGGGTGTTAGACTAGAAGAATACGGGTTTTTGTTGGTTGTTGTTGTTGTCTTGAGACTGGGTCTTACTATGTAGCACTGGCTGGCCTAAAATTCACTATGTAGACCAAGTAAGCAGGCTTCCAGATCACAGATGTCTGCCTGCCTCTGCTTCCCAAGTGCTGGAATTAAGGCATGTGTCACTCTATCTGGATAAACTAGAGAAATATTATGCTCTACTCCAAATTTTACAATTTATTAAAAATAGCAAGAAAACTCAAGTAAGGAAACCATTTTTTTTGAGGTCATAATAGAACAAGAAGAGGAAGTTATGTTTCTTTTGCTAAATTCACCTAATTCAGAACCACCCAAGTAAGTCAATTTCACAGTCACACCTCCCCCAAGATTCAACCACAAATTTCCCGGGGCTCAATTGCTTAGGAAAAAATCAGGACAATCACCTAACTATGCTCATAGTGTATTAGGATCCTCGATGCAAGTTATAAAAAGATCATCCTATCTGTGTTCATCTTCTGGTTTAGGGTATACTATTCAAAACCCTCATAAAGCTGCATGAAATGCAGCTAAATACCAGGAAGCTAGCAAAAAAGGCACCAGTCATGCAAACACAGACCTTACTCCATGTGAGAGATCATACCAATCCCCATGGATGTTCCCACTGTCTCTGATTCCTGCTTAATAATCTTTGAAAGCTTGTTTGAAGAATTGTCAAGCTGCTAGGGAACTGACAGTTACAAGGAAATAAAGGGAATCGATATTCCTATGGGCTGGAGTTGCTGGCCAGAACTAGTCTTAGTTACTATTTGATTGCTATGAAGAGACCACGACCAAGTCAAAGGCAACTCTTATAAAAGAAAGCATTTAATTGAGGGCTTGTTTACAGTTTCAGAGGTTAGCCATGGCCATCATTGCAGAAATTAGACAGGCACAGCATTGGAGCAATAGCTAAGATATCCAGGCTACAGGCAGAGATTCAGATTGTACCTGGGCTTTTGAAACCTCAGTGACACACTTCCTCAAGAATGCCACCCTACCCCAACAAGACCACACCTCCTGAGTCCTTATAATCCTTTCAAATAGTTGCAATCCCTGATAACCACACATTCAAATATATGAACCTATGGGGGAGCATTGTCATGGATTCCACCCACAGAGCTAAAGAAACCACAAAAACAAGCAGACAACACACACTCAAAAAACAATGTGCAAAAGAAGGGTTTCCACTCTGGTTTACAAGATTCTATAATCTGGCAAACACTGTCAAATGCTTCATACCACAACTGAGGTTAAAGACATCCCTGACTCTATCTTGTCCATTGTGATTTGAAGAAACAGTGTAGTGTGCTACATATCGACAAGATTGGCAAGGGTATTCATTAACAAGGCCATGGCTGCTAAGACTACATGGCTCAAGGTTGTGACACACAAATGAGGATGTACTCGACCTCAGTAAAATCCAAGGAGCTATCCTGTCGGAGTACATGTGCTTAGTGTTAGCCTAGTCTTCACTCCCCCCTCCACCCCCAGTGCTGGCTCCTCACTTTCATTTTAGGGCTGCTAAGCAGTTGGGTTCCATCTCAATTTCAGCTTTACTTCAATACAGTTCCAAGGCTATGAATACTTCTTAACTAGTGCTCACTTCAATTATGGCTTCACTTAGGCACTCAACAAATCTTGACTGTCAAAACTGATTCTGTCCCATGACCTTCCTGAACTCAGCACCCTGGGCCAGCACTCTCAACTTTCTATCCTCACAGAGTGATTTGTTTCCTATTGGGAATGTCCTTTTATTATACAATGTCACTGACCATACAGAGATTTTTATTATTGACCTTGTTAATGTGTGCCTTGGATGTCTATGGTTTCTCCTCATAAAAAGCAGTGCTGATTAAAATAAAAATAAAAAGGTAACCATCTTCCATTCTGTATGGATGAAAAGAAAATAAAAGTAAAAATAATTTAAAGTAACTTGGAAACTGTCCATTTTCTGTTTCTACAATGAAACACCCGAGATACAGTAATTGAAGAAGAATAGTTTCATTGAGCTTATAATTCTGGAGAATGGGGATGTAAGACTACTGTGTTGACATTTGTTACATGTTTGCTCAGGACTGCACCTTACTACACCAACCAAGTTTAGGAAAAGGTTATCTTCCTCAAGAAAAGCCACTAGTGCTCTGATGGGTCCCACCCTATCAGACTCTAATCTTAATTACTTCCAACACCCCCATCTCCAAATGCCATTTCCATATGACTACATGGGTTAACCCAAACACATGACCTTTTAGAGGACATTCAAACCCTTGTTACCTTTTCTTAGTATTTTTAAAGTTAGCATGCATTATAACTGGCACCATTGCAGCATGCTCATACATGCATTATATTGTTCTTACTCATCTCCCTTCCCGTCTTCCTGAGTCTCTATCAACCAACCAGTCCTTTCTTCTGCTTTTATGTCACATATATTCAACTAATCTCCACTGTCTCCCCTTTGATTTGGGGTGTGAGTGTATGCGCACACTGTGAGCACTTGTTTGAAGACCAAAGGTCAATGTTGAATGTCTTCCTTGATCACTCCCCACCTTATTTAAAAATAAGATAGTGTCTCTCACTGAAAACTGTCTGCTCAGAAAGTCTCGGAGATACTCCTGACTCCGTCCTTTGCTGGTATTACAGGTATGTGTCTCCATGATAGCCTTTTAAATGATTGCTGGGATCCAAATGCAGACCTTATGCTTCCAAGAGAAGCATTTCTTTCTTACCAACTGAGTCATCTCCTCGGCTGTTATTTGCCCCTTCAATTCTATTTTTTCTTCTCATGGCCCTTTTTTACTTTTGTGACCCATGCATACACTCATGTAACAGATACACATAAATGTGTGTGACACAGAAGCACAGATACTATGTTTTCATTCACATGCAGAATGTAAATTTAAATAAGTACACATTTGTACCAACATATAAAAATTGGTACCCTTTCTGCAAACCAAGTATGATCTTGGTGAGAAAGAAATGAAGAAAAGTAAGTTTCGCCCACAATAGCTTTCAAAATACCTAGGTGCAAATATAACCAAAGAGCTGAAAGACCTCTATGAAGAAAAAGTTGATGAAGATTCTAGAAGATGGAAAGAATACTCATTCTCATTGATTAGCATAATTATAAAACAGATATATTACTAAATATCTATAAGATCAATGCATTTAACATCAAAATTGCAATTACATTCATCACAGAATCTGGGAATGATCTTAAAATTCATATGCAAACACAGAAAATCCTAAATAGTCATCACAATTCTAAGAAGTAAGAGCAATGTTGTATGCATTACAACACCTGATCTCAAATTCTACTATAGGGCCATAGTTACAAAAACCACATGGCACGAACACAAAACAGACATGCAGATGAGTAGAAGAGAACAGAGGACTCAGAAATGTGCCTCAGGTAAAGCCCCTCATTTTTGACAAAGATACCAAAAACACACATTGGGAGAAAAAAAAATCCTTTTCAGCAAATAGTGCTAGAAAAACAGATATCCACATGTAGAAGGGTGAAGTTAAATCCTTCTCTCTGGCCCTGCACAAAAATCAATATAAAATGGATCAAAAACCTTAATGTAAGATCTGACAGCTTGAAACATTACAGTAAGACATATGGGAAGCACTTGACAACATAGACATAGTTGTGGGCTTTCTGAAAAGACTCTTATCACACAGGAAGCAATTTCTAATAATTGACGAGTGACATTACATGAAATTAAAAAAGCTTTTGTACAGAAGAGGAACAATTCATTGAGGTTAAGAGACAGTCTACAGGATGAGAAAAAAAAAATCGTTCCCAACTAGAAGAAGATGATGTATGGGGAGGTGTTAATATCTAGACTGTAAGATATACTGCAGACCAAAACAGCAAAAAACAAATCTTCCAAATGGACTAATGAACAGAATTGGCTGTTCTCCAAAGAGAAATACAAATGGTCAATACATTTGCAAAAGTGTTCAACATCCTTAGTTATCAGAGAAATGCAAACTAAAACTACTGTAAAATTACATCACCTTGGTCTGTATAGTCATGTAAAACGACAACAAAAAGCAATGGCAACAGATGCTAATCAAGATGTGGGGAAGAAGGAATCTGCAGGTAGACACACAAACTGGTGCAAGTCCATGACCTCACTACCCACCCATGATATATTCAAAGGATGAGGCCAACATTTCATAGAAATAAAGGTGCACCAGTGTTTGTTGTCATACTGCAGTGGAATAATTTTTTTGTACACTGTGAACATGTGTCACTCTGATTGGTTTAATAAAAATATGAATGGCCAATAGCTAAGTCGGATTTTCAGGGCAGAGAGAAATCTGGGAGGAAGGAGGAGATGCCAGGGGATGTAGAGCAAGCAACATGGGCATTACAAAGCAAAGGTAACTCAACCACATAAAAGAATGTAGATTTTAAAATATGGGTTAATTTAAGTTATAAGAGCTACTTAGAAACAAGCCTAAGCTACTGGCTGAACTTTCACAATTAATAATAAGTCTCATGTCATTACTGGGAAGCTGACCGCCCCAATGAGAAAAACTTGCATCACCACACTATTCACAATAACTAAGAAATGAACAGATAAATAAACATATTTATAACTAAGAAATCAACAGATAATAGATAAAGAAATCTGGCACGATACACAATAAAATCTTGTTCAGCTGTAAAGGAAAATGAAATCATGACATTTATAGGAAAATGTATAGGACTAGGGATTGTGTTTTTCCCCATTATTGGCTATAGACTTCCACGAATAGCCTTTATTATATTGAGATATGTGCCTTCTAGTCCTCATTTCCTTAGACTTTCATTGTAAAAGGACACTGATCTTTGTCAAAGGTCTTAATGAGATAATCACAAGACTTCTGTCCTTGTGTCTATTTTTGTGTTACATTAATTAGTTTACATATGCTGAACTAACTCTGAATTCTGAAATGAACTAACTTGGCCATGTTATGTTCTTAAATTCCATTTACAAGTATTTTATTGATAATAATTAAAAATGTATTATGTTATTTATATGTCTGTTTATCAGTTATTTAACAGTTTCATACAATGCATTTTGATAACATTCACCCCCCCTCTTTCCAGACTGACCCCTCTTCTCATTCCATATAACATTGTATCCTTTTAAAGTCTTAACCATCAAGACTGCCCAAATTTGTACTGCCCAAATAATCCTCTATGCATTCTTCCACTGGAACATGGTTACTTCCCAGGGACCATACACCTAGAGAAAATTGTCTCTCCTTCAGAAGCTAGAAATTGCCAATAACTCCATTATTTTGAATGGAATTCACTATCCCATTCCCGTGTCTATGTTGGGATTTGGTTTGTCTTAGATTTTCACAAGTTTTCTGCATATTGCTGCAGCCACTGTAAATTCTAATTCATAGTGAATTGAATATGTGCAGCTGTCATTGTATCCACAGGACACTAGTTCCTTGTAATCATCCATTGCCTCCAGCTCTTGAAATGTCTCTTCCACAATGATTGCTAAGCCTTGGGAGGAAGAGGTGTGCAAGCTTTAGAGCTGAGCACTTTGGCCAGTTTTAAGTCTTTGTATTAATCACCATCTATTGAAAATACAAGTTTCTCTCAGAGCTCAGAAGCATTGATCACTGGGTATAATGATAAATCATTAAGAGCAATTTTAATCCAATCCTATATTTATTTGGCAGCCTAGAGGCTGTGACATGTTTTCCCTTGTGTTCTTTGCCTGATAATAGTACCAGGAATGGATTTCATCTTGTGGAATAGAACTTGAATCTAATCTAAAATTCATTGCTTACTTCCCTGGTGTATGTGCCTCTATTGCATTAATTGGGGTGTCTTAGTAGGCAGTTATTATTGTAGCTTTTTCTGATTATCTTTTTCTTCCAATAGCATGCATTGTATCTTGAAGCACTATGAAAAATAGCCAGTAGGGATGAGGCTTCTAGGTCAACACCAACTGGATTTCTCTGTGTTCTGTGATTCAAATATGTGTTATCTTCAGCTATACCTACTTTGATTTAATTTTTGTAGGTCACATGTATCTTGAATTTTATGTTTCTTCTAGATTTTTGAGATTTGCAAACAAAAATTTTGAGATTATTTTTCAGTGATCCCTTATATTCTATTGGAATATGTTACATCCTTCCCTTTTCAACTCCAGATTTACCAGTTTCCATCTTCTCGCTCTTTAACTTGGCTTGTTTGGATCGAAAGTTGTCAATATTGTTTATGTATTCAAATAGCCCTCTTTTACTTGATTGATTTTATATTCTGTTCTTTTAGCCTCCATTTCATTAATTTCTGCCTGATCTTGTTCCCAACTGTTTTTGCACTTGGACAAATGACCTCAAGGAAGACACAATTAGAGGAATTCAAACTCAGATTTGCTGAGAAAAACTTAGCAACACAGAGGAAAGGGGAAAAATGGTTGAAAAAATTAAACAATATAATTGAAAAAAATCAGCTTTCTGAAAGAAAAATTTAGAAAGGAAATTGAGATTTTGAAAGAAAAAAACAAAACATACCAGAAATATTATAAATAAAAATTCAGTGAATCAAACAAAAAATATCACCAATAAACTCAGCCAGGCAAAAGCAGGAATATCTAGATGAAGGATGAGTTTAAAGAAATAATATTTTTAAACATCAATTCAGAAAAAAGGAGTATGACCACAACACTCAAAAAAATCTACATGAATATGTATATGTATATAGATAGGCTAATGGTTTGCTGATGTCCATGTGAGCCCCACACCTTTCTGAGTGGAGGGGTAAATTAGGGGAAGGAGAGATGAACTAGGAGGGAAAGAGGGAGGAGAGGCTTTGGTGAAGAGATAAAACACAAATAATTTTTTTTTAGGCAAAAGAAACAGCTGAGATTAAAACTAAAGACACAGAGAATCTAGTCAATTAAACTGAGTATTTTTTTTTTTTAATTTAGAGAAAGAAATGGACATCCAAACACAAAACATTTGGAATCTCAAATAGAGATAACCAAAGCATATTGTCTCTATGACATTATAGTAAAATAAAATAAAATAAAAGTCTCAATGATGTAAATCAGAAAAAAAATATTAAAAGTTGTAAGGGAAAAACACTATTCCACTGCAAAAGGCAAATATATCAAAATAACATAAGTTAAATCAGAATCCTTAAAGCCAGAAAAGCAGGGAATGATATAGTTTGATCCCCCAAATTAATTATTACCAGCCAAGATTGCTTTATTCAACATAGCTATCTCCTAACTTTTATGGAGAAATCAGAACAATTCAAGACAAGTTCAAACCAAGGGAGTTTATGGACACCATTCCTGCATTGCAAGATACTTAAAGGACCACTCACAGAAGAGAAGGCACAAAGGCTCCATCATGAGAACCCAGGAAAAATAAATTTCATGAGCAGTGTGCACAAGGAGAAGAGGGAGGAGTCCATTATGTCCAGGAGAGCAAACCAGAAAGCTCCTAACGCTAATAGGGAGGATAAGACAAGTACCAATAAACCAACCAATCAGAGCAGCACCCAACAGAGCCACAGAAATCAGCATTCAGCAAGCCCTTCTCCATAACAGCGTTAGATGCAAATAGTCTCAGCTTAGCAATCAAAAGGCACATATTTATGACTAGATTGAAAAATTCAACTATTGTCTTCAAGAAACATACTTCACAGGCTAAAAATAAAAATTCATAAACTAATCAAAAATTCAAAAAGTCAAAGGATGGTAGTCACACAACTAAGAAAATAAACAGATGCCCCAACAAGCTTAGCTAGCTATTTTTATATCTGATGGACTCAAAACAAAACCTTGTCAGAAGATTTGAAGAAGACCACTAAATATTAATAAAGAGACAGATGAACCAGGAAGCTGTATCAATTGTAAATTCACACCCACACACACCCCCAACACACACACTGAATGTTGGGCTCCCAAATTCATAAAATAAACACCAGTGAGCATAAAAGATCACATAGTTATTAATACAATAATTCAGCAGGTGACCTGTACCCCATTCTCATGTCTAGATAGGTCATCTAAATGATCAATAAAGAAACTTCAGAGTTAAACTACACTACAGAGCCAATGGACTCTATCTTAGATATATTTCTTAGATATCTAAGGAATATCTACTCAACAGGCACAAAATACAAACTCTTCTCAGAAGCTCATAGAACATTCTTTAAAACATATCACATTCAAGTCCACAAAGCAAGTCTTAACAACTACAAAAGAACAGAAATTTCTTAATGCCTTATCAGATCATATGAGGATAAAACTAGAAACCAGTAACAACAGAAACTATACAAATGACACAAATTCTAGAGGCAGCACAATGACAATGTACTACTTTTTTTTTTCTTTTCTTCTCTTTTCCTTTTAATTTTTAAAGAAAGAATCTTAGGTATCCCAGGCTGGCCTCACACTTACTATGTAACCAAAGCTGACCCTGAACTATCCATCCCCTGTTCCTAAGTGCTGAGAATACAGATGCATGCCATCACACACAACTTGAACAATACATTGTTGGATGACTAATGGATCATTAAGAAACTGTGAGTGAAATTTCAAAGTTCCTAGAATCCAATGAAAATGAAAATACAATTTACCAAAGCCACTGAGGGATGCCTAACATGGTTCTAAGAACAAAGTTTATGGCTAAGTGCTTACACTGAAACCTCAAAATATCTCAAATAAATTACTTAATGATGTACCTAGAGGTCTTCCAAAACAAGACAGGGATATAATTTTTAAAAGAAAGATGATGTCTATTAAGGAGTAAGTTTCAGTTACTATTATACTAAATAATCCTGGGCATGCTCCAGGATCTTTTCAGAAGCTGTTTATAAAGAACAGAAAGCTCAACACCAAGATGAAGTCTGTAGGAGCAGCTGCTTCAGACAAGACAAGCAGCTGTATCCAGGTGTGCTACAACACCCGACAGAAGAGCACGGGCAAGGCAGTAACTGAGCCTGTCCAGGGGTTGAGAATACGCCATTGGGAAAGAAAAAGCCTCAGTGACCCTTCATCATGCCTGCAAACAAAAGCAGCTATCCGGAACAGCACTCTTAGCATTCTGAAGAGAGCAGAAAAGTTTAAATGGCACGGAATGATTTGTAGCCAAGCCTGTTGGAAGTGAAAATTGAAAACAATTAAAAATTCTCCGGGAAAACTTGCCTTTCTTTATCAAGTACTGTGGTTGTCTCTCAGCAACCTTCAGGTAATGTGGACACCCCAGTCGCCCGAAGCCTGACTCTCTCAGTACTGCACAGATCCTGCCATCAGATAAAAGTATAGCTACCAAGGTTGACTTCATCTGGAATGAGTAATCACAGTCCATTGCTGCTTGATGGCATGTGTGGCTTACTCCCTGATTTGAACATTGAACCTGTTCGCTTGTGTACTCAGATAGTGGTTCTCCTATGAGAACGCTAAAAGTCCACTGAAGAACAACTGAAAAGAATACAAGATGGGGGCTGGAGAGATGGCTCAGCGGTTAAGAGCACCCTCTGCTCTTCCAGAGGACCCGGGTTCGATTCCCAGCACCCACATGGCAGCTAACAACTGTCTGTAGTTCCAGTTCCAGGCAAAACAC